>JAHBCN010011186.1:0-30045 GCA_019359885.1 Listronotus oregonensis | reverse complement strand
TTTATTGCCAAAATATGCGTAAAATTTTAAAAATCAGTTGACGTTTTCGGCTTTTTTCCCAAAGTTACTGGTTAAAAGATTTTAAATTTTTATTGGACTTTTGCGCACCCTTTTAATACACGTGTCGCAATGGAGGGCCGGTATGGGGATCTCCGAAACGGTAGGAGATAGGGGGGTAGTTTAAATTTGGCACTGTTGCGCATTGGGGAAACTCAATAATATACCGTTGTAAAATTAAAGGTCTATTTAGTACTTTCAGAAATATGGCCGAAAAACTGAAATTTCAGATTTTCGTTTTTATTTTTTTACAAGTTAATTTCATAAATTAGAAAAAAATTGATAATATATTCTTAATGGAACTTTTTGTGCTTCATCCATTGGACAAGTCAAAAACATTCTTAAGATGTTTTTTTTTTCGCTAAACCATCATCAACTTTATTTTTTTAAATACGGTCCTCGATTATTTATTACATTTTTTAAAAGCAGTTTTAATCCCAATTATAACGATGTATAACTAATGATATGTTTCTGTTAAATAAACATATTTTCCATAAGAGACAATGAGTTAGACCAGGAACGCACATAATTTCTTATAGGGGCGTTCCATATTTGTTAAATAATTAATAAGGGTTATACATTTTTGTGATTGGGATAATAAGGGGTTCAAAATGTAATAAAAATCCCAGGGCCGTATTTAAAAAAATAAAGTTGATGATGATTTAACGAAAAGGAAACGTCGCAAAAAAACTTAACCAATACATAAAGCGCACAAAGTTCCAATAATAATGTATTTTTAGAATGTTTCTTACTTTTGAAATAAACTAGTACAAAAATAAACCCAAAAATCAGAATAAAAAAAAATAGTTTTTTTTGCTATTTTTTCGGAAGTACGAAATATAACTTTAATTAAACAACGGTATATTATTGAGCTCCCCAATACGCAACTTTGCCAAATTTAAACTACTCACCTATCTCTTACCGTTTCGGAAATAACCATACTGGCCCTCCTTATCTTAGACCCGCTGTATATACAGTGTCGCAAGCTCGCATCAAATGAAAAAAAATTTCCCTAATTAATTTCAGTAAATTTTCTTTTTGCCAAAAGTTTTTGTTTCAAAAATCATTTCAAATAATGTATTTAAGGATGATGACGTTACTTTTTTTAGCAGGTAAATTTGACATTTTTTTCAAAAAAACGCAAAATGAAGCATTTTTTTTCAAAATTTTAAAAATTGGTATGGGGAAAAGTTGCATATTTTTAAACTGTACACCCACATACCAATTTTCATCTCTTTAGTACAATTTTTAGTTTTTCCCAACTTTTTGTAGTTTTCTACTATATCCAAATTTATTTAAAACCCTCTAAGATAATTTTTTATATTAAAATTAATTTTTAAATGTATTCCTGATACTTAATAATGCTGGTAAAAATAATTTTGTTTAAAAATAGAAAATACTCCAATGAAATAGCGTCAAACTTGATGCAAATGAGGTATAATATTTACAAAAACTGACAAAACACACTTAATTTCTGTTTATTATTAAATTAGAAAATTGAACAATGTTATGAAATTATTGTTAATTTAAATACTGGTAATTAAATTGCTTTTCAAAACTTTAAATGCAATGTAAAAAACATAAACCCTTGCATTAACGATTGATGGTAATGCAACATAGGAGAAGAGTGTCATGAAAATAATTAAAGAAAATTAATGAAGCAAAATATCTGTCTGTAATGTCAAGAAAGCAGTTGTCAAAAATTGTTTATTTGAGTTATTTTGTAATATATTTTTTCTAAAATAATAACATTATTTTAGGAAAAAAAAATATTATAAAATAACACAAATAATTTCTTGACAACTGCTTTCTTAACGTGACATATATTTTGCTTCGTTAATTTTGTTCAATGGTTTTCATGATACTCTAATCCTTTGTTGCGTTACGATCAATCGTTTATGCAATGGTTTATGTTTTTAACATTACACTTAAACTTTTGAAAAACATTTTAATAACAAGATTTTAAATTAAGAATAATTTCATAACATTGTCCGATTTTTTATTGTTACTATTTAATAACAAACAAAAATAAAGTTTGTTTTGGCTTTTTTTGTGAAAATTGTACCACATTTGCATCAAGTTTAACGCTATTTTATTGAGGTATTTTCTATTTTTGTACAAAATTATTTATACCAGCATTATTAGGTATCAGGGTTACATTTAAAAGTTAATTTTTAAATAAAAAAAGTAATATATTCGGATTATCCATATAGTAGAAAACTATAAAAAGTTGGGAAAAAAAATTGTACTATAGAGCTAAAAATTGGTGTGTGGGTGTAAAATTAAAAAGTATGCAACTTTTTTCAATACCATTTTTTGAAATTTTAAAAGAAAATGCTTTATTTAAAAAAAAAATGTCCAATTTGACAGCTAAAACAAGTAACGTAATCATCCTTATATGTGGCAAAAAGAAAATTTAACCAAATAAATTAGGGAAAAAAATTTCCATTTGTTGCTGACTTTATGGGTGAAACTGTATATAAATTAGCAAAATATATGAGTAATTTAGCGCAATGGCTTACTAACCTATTATTCTTTTATCCATAAACGCTCAAAATAACATTTACTTAGAATAAAATGCCGCAAAAGACATAAATTCTTTATGGCTTTTATAGCTCAATTCGACACACTATTTACGAAATTCAACCGATATTTTATTAATATTAGTATCTCTTTTTTCAATTTTTATGACAGCTCACAAAGGCTTGTATATATCCCAGGTACAAGGTACCATAGGTGTCGGATTTTAGATGCTTAGCCAATTTTTTCCCCAGCTCCATCAAAGCTAGACAACGCTCTATCACCATGGACGAGACGTTATACTAATAACTACTACCTCTTGTCTTAAGTGAGGTTTGGGTATTGTCCAATATGATTTAATTTATTCTATTTTTTTGTGTGTTCTGTTGTTTTACCCCGGGGTGTAATATACTTTAAACATGAAAATGGCCAAGTTAAAGTTGTTTTTTAAACTAGAAATAAAATTTTATTGTATAATTACATGGATATTAGACCAATTATTAAACAGTATCTTTTAGAACCTATAAAAGGAATATCAGTTTAAAAATATTGAATATAAAGGTAAGTATTTATTTTTATATATTAACAAATATCAGGTATATTTAAAACACTATTTTAAGGTGGGACATTTGTTTTGATTATTAAAATGATAAGAATTAACGCTTTCGGATAAATTGCCATGTAGACATCATTTTAACATAATAATAATTTATTAATTTGCATAATTCTAGTTATTAGCGTAAAAGGTTTTTGAATAACGGACTGGCTCGCGTGAATTTTATTGTCAGCATAAGTGTTCTATTTGTAAATTGTCAGTACATAGGCGGATCACTTTAATATTAAATACATATTTTTTGACTTATATCCTGGTTAAACTACAAAAGTAGAAATATTCACTTATTTTTTTTGCCTTTTAAAGGTATTTTATTCATTTTTTTAAAATATTATTTTATATATGATTTGATGTGAAGCTTTATGTTTCTGACAAAGACAGTTGCTGTAGTTATTTGTAATCGTTGAAGCTATTTATTTTTTGGAAACAAACGCTACTAGTTAATGGTACACCTTCAAATGATAAATTAAAATTAAAATATTTCTAGATTTAAAAAGAATTTTATATACTTTAAATTAAAAATAAGTTAACTCCACATTTCTTTTTAAACTGAGTGGTCACATACTAAATATCGTAAATGTAAGTAGTTTTTGGCTCCTCTCTTTATCCAGAATTTTTTATTCGATTTTGTTTGGAATATACTAGGTTTTAAGCAAAAACTTATTTTAATTGGCTAGAGTTGGTATAACCGATTAAATTTGGTAGCAACTAAAATAAACCTAATTGTGGTCTATATTAAATTATAGACCTCCTATAAAATTCCTTCCGTAAAATATTTATTTTATATGAAGCTTATTTGTAAGATTACCCTTCGACCTATACTACTATGAATTTTAGCTTCTTTGTTGTAAAATTAGGCGCAGTCAGTAGGTAGTCGGCCTACACCACGTGCTGCTGTGTGTGGAAAAGTATACATTTAACTGTATATTTTACCTAAATGATATTACCTAAATGTTAAATTATTATTAGTAGTAGTAAAGATCCAATGGGAAAACATGGGGCCTTTAACCAAACATGGTTTATTGGTAATACACCATGGTGGTAAGGCCTATGATAACATACGCATCACTGGTGTAGTGGCAAAAATGCGACAAAGAACTGCTGTTACAGAACTGGCCAATGTACAAAGACTTGCTTGCTTAAATATAAGAGAAGCAATTAAAACAACCCCAACAGCAGCCATGGAGTGCCTCTTAGAAATTGCACCACTTAACCTCATAATGATGAGACAGGCAAAAATGAGCTACTTCCGACTGCCACAGAAACCAACTGGTGTCTACGCTAGTTGACACAACAATATAAAAACTCAGGTTGGCGACAATATCCTGGACAAAAGAACAGACCAGATGAATCCCCAATAATCATTTAACAAAAACTTCGAGGTAAAAATTCCAGATCGAAGTGAGTGGCAGCAACCCGATTTCCCCGGCACGGTTGGGGGCATTATCTGGTATACGCATGGTTCCAAAACCGAACAGGGAACTGGAGTGGGCGTTTTCAGTAAAATGAGGAATCCACAATTCTTCATATCACTAGAAACACACACTTCTGTATGTCAAACGGAAATATATGCTTTACTGCACTGTGCAAAAGAAAATAACAGGAGGGCTAAAAACAAGCTGATCTGCATAATAACAGACAGCCAAGCGTTACTGGGGGACTAGGCAAACCAGGGAATGGATCCGAAACAAACACGAGGAATACTGAGGAAACCTAAGTAGAATTTGACATGGAAAAGCTTCATATGGGGCCCATCCATAAGAACGAAGGAAGAACTACTTAGACAAAGTAGGAAAAGACTTCGCATAACTGTTGGGTTACTAACAGAGCAAGATTACCTAAGAGGACACCTACACAAGATAGGCTTATACAATGTGAACCCAAGTTGCAGACTGTTCTCGGTCCTACACTGTGAAATATTATGTATAATGACATTTTGGAAATTGAACAACCTACGGAGGTTAAACTCATTGGATTTGCTGACGATGTGGTAATAGTTGTAGCAGCAATAACAGAGGAGTCATTGATGAACAAAGCAAACACGGCTTTGCTCAAGGTAGCAAACTGGTTAAAAAGCAGAAACCTACAACTTGCTCCTGAAAAAAACGAAAGCTATTCTTCTAACAACAAAAAGAAAAATAGCACAAATAACTTTTAATGTACAAGACACTATAATTCGACCAAGTAAAGCCACAAAGTATTTGGGGGTATGGCTGGACACGAAACTCTCATTTGCAGAGCACATTAATCAAACAATTATGAAAGCAGAAAGGACCATGACTGCCCTGATGAACTTGATGCCAAATGTTGATGGACCAAGAGCATCCAAAAGGAGAATTCTCGCAAGTGTGGTCCATTCACAGATCCTATATGTTGCTCCAGTACGGGGCTCAAGCAATACAAAACAAAAAATTGCTTGCCAGACTTAACAGAATTCAGAGAATCCCCTGTCTTCGAACATGTAGTGGATACAGAACTATTTCTCTGACTGCCGCAGGAATGCTGTCAGGCATACCTCCAATAAAACTAATGGTTTTAGAACTTAGAGCAATTTTTGATGAAGAGTCTAAGCAAAATGCTAGATCTTCTCTTCTTATAAGATGGTAGCAGGAATGGGAAAATGAAGCTTACGGCGTTGGACGAACAGACTTATTCCAAATATCGAAGTATGGCTAAACAGACCGAGTGGAGAAATAGATTACTTTCTCTCTCAGGTGCTCTCGGGGCATGGTTGCTTCAGAAAGTACCTGTTTGATAGAAATAGAGCAGATTCGGAGAGCTGTCTATACTGTGGGAAAATGGATGACGTCGATACACTCTTCTTCTTTCAAAGATGGGAAAATGAGAGACAGGAGTTTGTAAGAAAAACAAATTTAAATTTTAACGCTGAAAATATGATGAAGATATTAATATTGTCAGAGAAAACCTGGGGCAAAGCTTATAAAGTGTTAAGAAGGATAATAGAAACAAAAGAATGGGAAGCCAGAATAAGATGAAAAAGGGCATAAAATAAGACAGCACTCGTACCGAAGTAATGCGAAAGCGGTTCCAGTACGGGTAGCCGGAAGTAGGGGAAGTAGGGGAAGGGTTTAGTGGGTCGGCGCTGTCCGGACTCCCACACTACCACGTGCGCTAGAACACTAAGCACGGGGTGTGCATAGATATCCCTTTCTAATCCCTACTATAAAAAAAATAAAAACAAAAAAAAACTTGCAGAATAT
Source organism: Listronotus oregonensis (assembly GCA_019359885.1). Lineage (NCBI taxonomy): Eukaryota > Metazoa > Arthropoda > Insecta > Coleoptera > Curculionidae > Listronotus > Listronotus oregonensis. Next base: position 23,634 of record JAHBCN010011186.1, on the reverse strand, counting down.
GCGACGAGAGGGAAGAAACAGCCTACCATATCCTGTGCGAATGTGAAGCATTGATTCACAAACGACAGGCATTATTTGGGCAACCGGAAATAAGCCCACAGGAATATATCAACCAGCCAGTCTTGGGGTTATACAGACTTGAAAAAGGAAAAAGACTAATGGCGGGACTGGTATAAAAGATAATGGGAGATTAGGCACATAAAGCCCAAGAGGCTGCGCTGCCCCCGGTAGTGAATCAAGACAGTTTCCAGAGAAGAAGAAGAAGAAGATGAAAAAGTAGCAAAGATCCTTAGACAACGCCAACTAGACACTTGATGATCTAAGTAACAAAGAAATGTAAACACGTATTATTTATAATAATATTTTAATAATAAATTAATAATAATTTAATATTTAATAAATAAATGAATTTATTAGCACACATTATGTATCAAGATACATTTATGATTATTAGTAAATACAAAGTAGACTAAATATAAAAATATTTCCTAGTTTTTAAATAACAAAAAATATACATCATTTTACCCAAAGACAAGAATATGCAAACATATATATTCAAAAAATTGTTAGTCAAAAACTTTTAATAATTTAAAAAAGTTTGACTTATTAAAAAATTATTTATTGTATACTTAAATTTATTTAACTCCAAGTTTTTTACATGATATAGCAGTACTTTAACAGTTTAATGGAGGTAAAAGTAACAGGTTACTGTGTTCTAGAAACTTGATAAAATTAATAATATATCGTCAGTACAGTAAACATTGACTAAATTTGTTGCTTTATCTACTATCTTTATTTGCCGGTGTTTTAGTGTTTTTCAAACTGCCTAGTATTTTTTTAAATTTTTGTACAGATGCGGCTAAACCCTAAAAAAGTTTTTTTTTTAGTTTTTTAATTTAACAGAAAATATTCCTTAACTGTAAAAGCGGTCATATTTTGCTGCTTTGAGAGGGCAAATTGTGAGCTTACGTAAGACATGTGTGCCAATTAAAGAAACAGGAAAAAGAACAAACCCTCCTCTACATATGATTTTGGAATGTTATCTGGCATGGATTCGGAAACGCGAAAGACACAGAATTTAGGATGCCGGATGACGTAGAGAATACCAAAGCATTAAGACCGCTGATTAAGACTTTGGGCTTCGCTTAAACTTGATTTGGTCAATTGCGAATCAGTGGTTTTAAGCACACCGAATAAGTCGAAATGCAAAAGTGTATCGACCAATAAAAATCAACGTGCCCATTGGATATGGCAATTGACTCCAGAGCATCAATGCAACCGTCTGTACTGGTGCAGAAAAAAACTACTGTGGGATTAGAAATGAAACTAATAAGTCTTTAGAGGTAAATTTCGTATTGTTTGGGAATGCGTGATGGTCAACCAATAGTAAGAGGGCAGCTTGGTAAAAGACGTAATTAATATTATTGAATTTACAGCACGCCATACAGCACTTGGACATGAGTAAGTGATGGGGTGGCATAAGATATCTCAAGAGGATGGAGAACACCCCTTTAGATCGAAGCCCAGATGTGACAATAAGTGTATAAGAAATTAGAGTCTTTAACAATACTGATATATATGTATATATATATATATATATATATATATATATATATATATATATATATATATATATATATATATATATATATATATATATATATATATATAAATATATATATATATATATTATATATATATATATTTATATATATATATATATATATATATATATATATATATATATATATATATATATTATATATATATATATATATATATATATATATATATATATATATATATATATATATATAATCTATATAAAGTGGAGAGAAGTCTCGATCGACAAGTTAAACAGCAAAATCCAATATTGGGGTATCGATCAGGTGGGCTTAAGAAAAACTCTTTCTACTACGCAGTTTGGAAAACTTTTATTCCTTTTTCAAGGCTACAATACAGAGACAGTTTGTTAAGATACAAAAAAATTTTTCTTTTACAAGCAAAAAAAACAGTATATTTAACCAAAAACTAATATAAAAAAAAAATTTTTTTTTTAATTTTTCCAAAAAAAAAACTTCAAAAATTTAAAAAATTTTATAACTTACGTGCAAAGTGAGTTAATTGTGAAGCAATCTTATATAACTTATCAAAATTCCCCATTTTTCGATTATAATTTATAAATACAACACATATTATTTTTTATGATTGATCAACAAAAGTTGACCGACATTTTGTTGTCCGGTTCATTGGTTGGACCCACAAGCAGCAGGTCTGCTTTACAATTTAATACTAAAGGTAGAAGGGATGGCTGAACTGAAAGGTACGCATATGTGACATGCCCAGTGTCGACTGAAAAGGAAAAATTGCGCGCGCACCTATACCATTGGTGGCGAGTAAATACTTTTATTGTGATTTTTGTGTATTTCTTTTCTTAATTTTTTAAAATTATTATTGTCGTGTCGGCCTCAATAGGGTGCCAATACCTCTCTCTCCCTCTTACTTCCCCCTTGTGCTTTCAAAAGATTATGTGTCGCTCTCACTTGTCTGTCACCCAAGTGCAGCTGACGCAACATATATTGAAAAAAAATTTTAGAAAGAAACAACTGCTTTCAAAAGATTATGTGTCGCTCTCACTTGTCTGTCACCCAAGTGCAGCTGACGCAACATATATTAAAAAAAAAATTTTAGAAAGAAACAACTGAAAACTTTGACAAAATTCCAAGAACATTAGAAAACTTAAACAAAAAAAAAAAAACTAAATGAAATTTCTACTTTCTTGTTGACCTTTAATTAAAACTCCCCTTTAAAATTAATATATTACATACACTTGTCTGTCACCCAAGTGCAGCTTTTTTCTATCCATTATCATATCTTGCTTATTTAACAAAAAAGAAACCAACCCGTCACCCTCTTCCCACGCCGATGTTGGCAACAACGTCAACATTCTTATTTAAAAGGCAAACCCCCATTAGGTGACAAACCGGGGGGCACACCCCCTTAGGGGGCATTGACGTCCAGCGCCCTGTCCATAAGGCTGCCCGCTGCAAATACAGACCATAACCATCTCTTTTATTTAAAAAAAAACCCCGATTTAATATTTAATTCAAACAAACACTAAATAATCAATCAATAGGCGTAATCTTAAATTAAAAAGATAATCTAAATTCAACTATAGGTTGCCTTTTTTTAATATTTCCATTAAAATATTGAATATATAGCACAGGTCGTTACATCCTTTTTTGTTAATCCAAATTATCTAAATGTATTTAACCATTTCTAGAAACGTTCGTTTATTAAATTATTTTCAATCTAAGACTTTGGATTCTTTATAATTAAAAATGACCTGTTTCTGAGGTGTGTTAAAGAGCGAATTTGTTTGTTTTTTCCTATATTTGTGTGACGTGTGAGTTTTTCAGTTGTTTTTTTTAAAATTTTTTTTTTTAAATATTTGCCATGATTGAAGGACAAAACGCTTCTTTTGGTTTTCTTTCAAAATTTTTTTTCAATTATGTTGCTCACCCTTGGGTAAGGAGAGGTGCACTAATCGGAGCAAAAGGAGAGGGAGAAGAGGAGAGCATTTGGGGTAATAATTTTTTAAAAAGAAATAACACAAAAATCACAAAAAGAACCGCCACCAAGGAATGCGCGCCCCGTCGACACTGGGCATGTCACTTGCCCTTTCCTTTCCCTTTGTTTTTGAAAGCAGACCTGCTGTTTTGGGGGTCCCCTAACAAACGTCGGTCAACTTTTTGATCAACCATAAAAAAAATAGTTGAAAAATTATAATAAAAGGGGATTTTGATGAATAAGATTGTTTCCTAACTCATTTTTATTAATTAAAAAATTTTTTTAAATTTTTAGTTTTTTAAAAAATTTAAATTTTTTTTTTTTTTTATATTAGTTTTTGTTAAATTCACTCTGTTTTTTTTTTTTAAAAGAAAAGTTTTTTTGTATCTTAACAAACTGTCTCTGTATTGTAGCCTTGAAAAAGGAATAAAGTTTTCCGAAAGCTCGGCGTAGAAAAAGAGTTTTTCTTCCCCACCTGATCGATACCCCAATATTGAGCTATATATATATATATATATATATATATATATATATATATATATATATATATATATATATATATATATATATATATATATATATATATATATATATATATATATATATATATATATATATATATATAAAACCCTTAATATAACTTATTTATTTGTTATTTTGTTAGTTTAAAAAGAAATGACAACCGCCACCAATGCTCTGTTCATGATGAACATAAAAAGCCTATAATATATAAAATATTATACAGAGCAGATAAACTGTATAGTATGAAAGGTATCAATTTAACTACTAATTAAGTAAGGGTAAGCGCTTTAATATTAATTACAAAATAATTAAACATTCATATTTTGAACTAAATTAAAATAATAATTTTATGCTTTTTTAAAATATCTATACTTTATTTTAAGATAATACACTTTTTTACAAATACAAAAATAATGAAATAATTGCATGAAGAAATTAAGTTGTAGATGTTGACTAATAATATTTACTTGACGTACGACTGAAATTTTCTAAATTTTTTATTTCTCATCGCGAGTCAGTCTCTCAGCATCAAATTTCTACTTTTCTCTCATCAGACAATGAGCTAACAATTATAATTAAAAAAATCTGTATGTAAATGTGAACTCATGACATTTATTTGATTAAACTCATGATATTTACTTGATATTTCTGGTATTTTCTAAATTTTTTATTACTCATCCCAGGTCACAGTCTCTTAGCATCTAATCGCTTTTTTTTAAATCGGGAAGTAAGCTAATAATCATAATTAAAAAAATTGGATTAGTACTTGATATTTCTGTGATTTTCTTTTTTGTAATCGGGAAGTGCGCAAACATTCTTAAATAAAGAAATCAGTTTGTAAATGTTAACTTAATTTATAACATTTATTTGACGTTTTTGGGTTTTTTAATTTGTATCTTACTTATGGCAGGTCACAGTTCCTTTCGTTACTGTCACACTTTTTCGGCATTTAATCACTACTTTCCTCTAATCGGAAAGTGTGCAAACATTTATAAACAAAGAAATCAGTTGGTTGATGTTAACGTAACTTATGACATTTACTTGACGTTTTTGGTATTGTGTAAATTTATTACTAATCGCAGGTCACAGTTTCTCAGCATCTTATCGCTACTTTTCCCTAATCGGAAAGTGCGCAAAGATTCATAAATGAAATAATCAGTTTGTTATTGGTAACTAAGCTTTTAACAAGTACTTGACGTTTCTGGGATTGTGTAAGTTTATTTCTAATTGCAGGTTACATTTTCTCAGCTTTTTATCGCAGTGCACAAACATTCATAAACAAAGAAATCAGTTTGTTGATGTTAACTAAACTTATGACATTTACGTGCCTTTTTTGGAATTGTGTAAATTTATTACTAATCCCAGGTCACACTTTTTTAGCACCTAATCGCTACTTTCCTTTAATCGGAAAGTGCGCAAACATTCATAAACGAAGAAATCAGTTTGTCGATGTTACCTAAACTTATAACATTTACTTGACGTTTCTAAGATTAACTAGTAAATGAGAACACAGTTTTTACTTTGTTTACTATCACAATATAGTGATAGTAAACAAAGTAAAAACTGTGTTCTCATTTACTAGTTAAAAATGAACTATCACAAAGTAACGGACACCTCAATTCAATATTTTCTAAGATTGTGTAAATTTATTACTAATCGCAGGTCACACTACAGTTTCTCACCATCTAATCGCTACTTTCCTTTAATCGGAAAGTGCGCAAACATTAATAAATAAAGAAATCAGTTTGTCGATGTTACCTAAACTTATAATACTTACTTGACGTTTCTGGGATTGTGTAAATTTATTACGTATCGCAGGTTACAGTTTCTCAGCATCTAATCGCTACTTTTCTCTAATCGGAAAGTGCGCAAACATTCATAAACGAAGAAATCAGTTTATTAATGTTAACTTAACTTATGACATTTACTTGACGTTTCTAAGATTGTGTTAATTTATTACAAATCGCAGGTCACAGTTTCTTAGCATCTAACCGCTACTTTTCTCTAATCGGAAAGTCCCCAAACATTCATAAACGAACAAATTAGTTTGTTGATGCTACCTAAACTTATAACATTTAAGTACATTTGGGCATTTCTGGGACCGTGTAAATTTATACTTATAATAACTTATCGCAGGTCACAGTTTCTCAGCATCTAGTCGCTAGTTTCCTCTAATCGGAAAGTCCGCAAACATTCATAATAATTCATAAATAAAGAAATCAGTTTGTTGATGTTAACTAAATTTATGACATTTACTTGACGTTTCTGGGAGTTTTGAATTTTTTTATTACTCATCACAGGTCACAATTTTTTGACATTTAATCCCTACTTTCTTTTAATCGGGAAATGCAGAACAATCATAAATGAAGAAATAAATTTATAAATGTTAAAAAAATATTGACGATATTAATACCTTTCACCATTTGAGGTATTGAGAATAAATGATGGGAGGTCTTTTTAATGATGACGCAATGTCATCAAAGTATATTTTATTATTAATTTAAGTAAGTTTTATTGTTTTGAGGGACAAAAAAGTATTATAAAAAAACTAAAGTAGTGTTGTAAAATGGAAAGAGTGACATGTGCTTTAAACCTGAGTCACTGTAAATATAGTACAGTTTGCTGAAAAAAGTTATAAGGTAAATATATATAATATAATATAAAATTGTATATCATTATATGAGGTATACTGCTGGTCATATTGCTTTAACTTTTTGTCAATTAGTTTAACTAAGTAGATTTTTTACTTGTCACTACGTCAAAACAAAATAATTTATTATCAAAAATGTAATTGACCTTATTTTATTTTATCTTACCTAATAAAATCTATTTAATTTTAATTTAATTAAATAAGAACTAAGAATCAAATATTTATATGCAAATAAACGGTTTCAAACTCGTAAGGTCACAACCGGAAATGAATAATCTTGAATAAAGTCTCACCAGTTAATTACTTCATATTTAGGAAATCAATACACCTTACACTTGAAATAGACGTTTTAAATGTGGTTTGTAACTGTGTATATTAATTAAATTTTAAATGTTAATAAATATATAAATATAATTATTTCTAGTTATTGTCGGCTCATTTACGTGTAAGCTAGCAGGCATAATGTTATTACACCCATTTAAACCTTTTGAAAATAAGGTTACGTCCTTAAACGTATTTGTTGACATTTCTTTTTAGGTAAATATTATTTCAAATAACACGAATATGGTTGACTTAAAAAAAAATAAGTGTGTTTTCCAGTTTCTTATAAAATGCCACACTTAAGACTGCAGATGTGAAATAAATTATAATAAATTAGAGGCTCATAGAAAAAAATGATCCGGAAATTAATTCACCTTGACCTACGCACTGATTTTTTAAGTTTTTAGTTGAAAACATTTCTCACTGGTGTTTTAAGCTATGATCCGAACTAGGGACGATCTTCACCCATCTGCCACCTGTATAAAAATTATTTTTTATTAAATATAGTATGTAAACAAATATTGGTCCGGGAGGCCACCGCAAAAAACCAAGCTAATATGAACTATAGTCAATACAAAGCCGCACTGCTGCCTCAGCCCAGCATGTTTAAATTGCATTCTTTTTACATTAAAAAAATCGTTAAAAATCGTTTTTTTATTATTATTACTTGAAAACTATTGATATTAGGAAAAAAACGTATATTATTAAAATTGATGGTCTCATAAAACTACGTTAGTTTATTTTTATTTAATTTTTTGTAGCCTTTTTAGTTTTTGAGATATTTTTAATTATATTTTTAATTAATTAAGTAATAAATAATTTAATTAAGTAATATAGGAGATATAAGCAAAAAAGTAATTTTGACCATTAAAAATTTCGCTAATAACAATATTTTTTTGTACAAGTAAGTATACCAGCTTTGATCCATATAAAAATTAATTCAAAATATTTTATTTATTGAATAAAACAAACTAATATATGTGTGCCTCGAGGCAATGGATAACCTGCTGGCATTTTTTTTTGTGGTCCAATAACCGTACCCATTCTGATCCACCTAAAACTTTAACCAAAATAAAATTTAAACTTTATTTAGTTAAAATAATAATAATAATAATAAGTGCCTCCTCTATCTAGGTGTTATATACCTGCCAGGACGCTTAACATTTTTTGATTTTCTGTGTATAGCTCATCGTTTAAAATTTTTTTTTATCGATTTAAATAATAATATTAACAATTTATAAAGACAGTTACTTGGTCAGAATAATCCTAAAAAAACTTTAATCATATTTTTAATACGAAAAAAAAAAAAAATATAGATTTTTTTTCAGTTTAATTAATGTAACTTTAATTTGATTATATTTTAAAGTAGTAAATAAATTGGTAAATACCCTAATTTAAATAAAAATGGCTTTAAGCCAAGAAGAAGTAGATAGCTTAATAAGAAATATGTTTTAAAAGTTTACTGCTAAATGAACAATTTTTTTATGTTAAAAAATTATTAAAATTTTCCCAAGATTATTCTAAACGGGTGTCTTTATAAATTATTGATAATATTATTTAAATCGATAATAAAAATATTTAAACGAGAGCTATACACATAGCAGCATAGGAGATCGAGAAATGTTAAGCGTCCTGTCAGATATATAACACCCAGATAAAGAAGGCACTTTTCTTCTCAATTAAATAATGTTTAAATTTTATTTTATAATTAGTTAAAGTTTCAAGTAGATCAAAATGGGTACAGTTATTAAGCAAAAAAAAAATTAAATAAAATATCCGTGCCACCAGGTTATCCCCCATTGCCTCGAGGCACATGTTTATTAATTTGTTTTATTTAATAAACAGAACATTTTAAATTAATTTTTGGATGGATCGGAGCTGGTATACTTACTTGTATCAAAAAAAAAAAATATTATTAGCGAAATTTTTACTGGCCAAAATCACTTTTGAACTTATCTCCTTTATTACTTCTTTATGTGTATAAAACCTTTTTTATAGAGCTTACTAAAAGGTATATTTTTTGTTTATTACATTTTTACGTAATTCTTTTAATTTTTGAAATATTTGCGTTTTAAATTTAAATCGTTAATATCTCAAAAACTAAAAGGGCTACAGAAAATTTCATTAAAAAAAAAACTGACTTTGTTTTATTTGACTATCAATTTTAATTATATACCTTTTTTTCTTAAATTAATAGTTTTTGAGTTATATTTAAAAAACCAATTTTACGATTTTTTTTAAGGTAAAAACATGCAAATTGAACCCGCTGAGCTGAGGCAGCAGTGCCGCTTTGAATATGACTATTGTTCATAGTAATATAAAAAAAAACAAATGTTTCATGCGTATCTTTTATTGGCTTGGTTTTTTGCAGTGGCCTCCTGGACCATACATTGCGAACAGATTGTCTCAAACATTATGGTCAAGACTATAATAAAATTTAAAAAAAAAATAAAAAAATTGATACTTCCTGTATAATGTCAATTCTTATTTTTATATCTATATGACGGTACTAATATACCACTAAAATTTGATAAAAAATATTTTATCCTATCTCATAAAGTTACTACACGATACATGAAAAGTTTGTTGAATTTTACCTTTTTAAAATACATATTTTTTTAAAAGTTCAACATATTTATCATGAGACTATTGATAAAAGTATAAAACACTATAATACTATTAAAAAGTATTTTTTTACAGTACTTACCATTTTTACTACCTAACATGTTTAGGTCAAACAGCCTTGCTATAAAAAAATAAATCTAAAATATATGATATCTAGCTTCCAGTTACGTTAAACGGATGGTCTTTTTTAATATACGAGGGTGAATCAAATATGAACCGGAATTTCGTTTTCAAAAATTTTATCGGTATGTAAATAAAAGTTTGAATACATCTTATTTTTCTACATAATCTTCTCTATTATTTACACATTTTTTCCACCTGGTCGGAAGTTTTTTAATTTCTGTATCAAAGGATGAAGCTGGTCGTGTCAGTAGCCAATTGCGCACGAACGTTTCTATACCTTCGTCGTCCTCAAAGTGGTGACCTCCCAGTTCTTCTTTAAGTGGTCCAAACATGTGGTAGTCACATGGCGACAAATCGGGACTGTAAGGCGGGTGTTCAAGTGTTTCCCAGTGCATTATGCGCAATTTTTCCTTAGTCAATGCAGCTGTGTGTGGCCGAGCGTTGTCATGAAGCAGAATCGCACTTCGGATAGGCATGACTCGCCTTTTTTGCCGATAGGCAAGTTTCACAGCATCCAGCAGTTGGCAGTAGTACTCAGCATTAATTGTACGGCGTTCGTGCAGAAAATCAAGCAGCAGTACACCTCTGGAATCCCAGAAAACCGTTGCAAGAACTTTCCCTGCAGAAAGACGGGTCTTGGCTTTCCGTGGTGCTGCCTCTCCAGGTTTTCGCCACTCCATGCTTGACCGCTTCGACTCCGGGGTGTAATGGTGCACCCATGTCTCATCACAGGTTACAATACGTCCCAACCAGTCATCCCCCTCTGCTAGATATTGTGCCAACAGCCTTTCACCCACGGCAAGACGGTTTGCTTTGTGTTCTTCCGTCAAAAGGCGGGGAACCCATCTTGCACACACTTTTCGGTAACCCAAATCATCGGATATGATTGATTGCGCACTCCCGTATGATATTCCGACGTGCTTAGCAATTGCACGAATATTCGCCTCGTTGATGCTTGTTCTGGGTCGGCGTGCATGAGTCACATTTTCCACTGCCTCTCGGCCGTCTAAAAATTTTTTGTGCCAATCGTAGACTTGGGTTTTTGAAAGTGTTTCCTCACCAAACTGTGCAGATAGTCGACGCAAAATTTCAAAAGGTTTTACGCCCTGCCGCGTCAAAAATTTGATGATAACGCGTTGCGCAACAGACGGATGCACCTCCTGCTCAGACATGATGCTACTAACAGCTAATCGACTCCGCCGCGCTGAATCGACGTGCTCCCCTCCTCTTGACATCCCTACCTAACTATATATCAGTACATCGCGCCACTCTTGTTACCTATGGCGTGCTAAACAGAAAATTCCGGTTCATATTTGATTCACCCTCGTACTAATTTACACTGTTTTTATTTGATTGATAAATTTGGTCAGGTCAGGTATGCTATTTAAATAACTGTGTGCCGTAGCAGCAAGTATTTGCATTTTTACTACACTTGCTTTACGACCATTACAGAAATCCGTTATAATTTGTAATACTACGATTTAACGAAAACCATGTGCTAGGTACCAGGTACTCAACAAATTGGATTCGATCGGAGTGTAACGACCGAGCGTAAATTTGGAATATCTCTCTACTGAATATTTACTTTCCTTAGAAGATAAGGGTTTTCTTAGGCCTATGTATGAAGAATGTAAAAGTTGATTATTTTTTTGCGAATAAAGCATACATGTAAAAAATGTGGATGGTATTATTTTTCAATCGTTTTTGGACACGGTAAAAGCGATAAGAATAAAATTATGTTTTATAAGATGTTTTTAAAACTAAAGAAAATGATCATCTTTATGTAAAATCGGTTTTTCACCTGTGCTGTACTGCGATATTGTGGTCTTTTACAGTTTTCATTTTTTACTTTTAATGTACCGAGTCACAAAATTGTTGCGCAATATTCTAACAAATTTTATAATTTGGAAGTGGGTCTTTCCGTAAAAGGAAATTTATTATTATTAAATTTGTTCTATAGTTTTGTGGCGGATTCATGTTTTGATATGTTTTTTATGGGAGTAATCGCCTTGAAATTTTTTTGAAAATGGGACCACTTTGGTCCAGGTCCCGGGGTATAGCGAGCTGAGCGTGCTCGGTCATATTGACCCATATGAACTTGCAGATCTCCTGCAATAAAAAAAGAAAAATATCCCCCCAAAAAACCCAAAAAAATCAAAAATACTAATCTACGTTTCGGTGACAAGTCGGCCACCGTTGTCAAGATAAAATCAAAGAAAAAATAAAACTAAATTTTAAAACATTTTGCTTTAAAAACTGTGAAAGCTTTTTACTTTTTACTTATTAAAAAAGATGTAAATAATTTTGAAAATAAAATTTACAGAAAACTGACACATACAAACAGAAACTTTAATTTTAACTGTAATCACCAAATAATGGTAAAAAAGAAGTTGTAGAAAGTCTTTTTGAAAAAATTAAAATAATTTGTTCCGATCAAAACAAAAAAAAATCTTTAAAAGATATTTAAGTTCAAAATAATTATCCTATTGATTTTATAAACAAATGCTTTCTAAAATTTGATCAACCAAATTTAAGACAAAATCAAAATTAACCTATTACAAATCTATTTTTATTATATATTTCTGGCTTATCAAATAAAATTTAACGAATAGGTAATAAATTTAATATTCGTACTATCTTTAAACCACAAAACACTATTAGGTCTTAAGTAACAAAAACAAAACCATACAATATAAACGAAAACACAATGTATGAATGTAATAAATTTTATATAAGTGAAACTTCCAGACCATTAGCCACACGCATAAAAGAATAAAGAACATACATTAAAAACACAGAATTCCACAATCTGTCAACACGCATTTAATAACAACCACATAATAAGCTTATAATAATGCTTCTAGCATTTTTACAAAGAAAACTTGTTAAAAAAACGTAAAATAAAGGAAGGTTTATTTATTTTATTACATGGTAACCTATGCTTGATACTGAAGTAAATTCAGGTAAACTTAAAATCAATTAACACACCATACCACCTTTTATGTCCTTTTGAATTCTTTAAATACCAGTCAAATAAACTTATGTCATTTATGACAAAAAAAGTAAAAAGCTTTCCGAATTTACTAAGTTTTCAAAACAAAATTTCTTAAAATTTACTTTAATTTTTTTTTTAATTTTATCTTGACAACGGTGGCCCACTTGCCACCGAAACGTAGATTAGTATTTTTGATTTTTTAGTTTTTTGGGAGGGTCTTTTTACTTTCTTGTTGCAGGCGATCTGCAAGTTTATAGGGGTGAATAGGGCTGAACAGGCCCAGCTAGCTATACCCCGGGTCCTAGACCGAAGTGGTCCGTTTTTCTAGAAAATTTCAAAACGAGTACTCAACGTATCAAAAAAAAAAAGAAAATTTATTGTTACACAAAAGAATAGCGGTGCTTGGCATTTTCCCCAAGATAAATGACCAACTTATTATTTCGTTTAATGACTAGTATTAAAGTTAAGTAAATTCTAAAACATCAACCCAACACCTTCTTTTCCCAGGTTACAAACCCATTTCATTTTTTCGACCCCATGGCGGAGTATGTGCTTACGTTCGCAACGATCTGGCTTGTGCTAGAGTTTCTAACCTTGAATCAGGTAGGCCTGATATTGTTTGCCTTAAACCTACCTTTAGATCTTTTACCAAATTCATCTGCTGTATATACCGGTCCCCATCTGACAATTTCCACACCGAGTTCTTTGACTTCCTTTTAATAAAAATCGACACTACTACAGTTTTCATTGGCGAAGTAATCGTCAGCAACTCGCTTAACAATTTAATTATGAAACCTACCTACTTTCCTAGGATTCTCACCTATAATTCTAACCCCCTAGATGTCTTTCTTACTTCCACCCCCAAACACTACCAAGCATTACTAACTGTTCCAGAAAAGACATTTAAATACTTATAATTTACGTACTAAAAAAAAACAGTTTTACTTACGAGTAGATGTCTAATATAATAATCACATCACATGACTAAATATTTATTTATATACGACAGTGGTTATGTGATTGTTATTAATTTTCCAAAGCACTCTTTATTATTGCATAATACAACCATTTAACATGATTTAACATAAAGCAACCGTATTTAGTGCTGTACAAAAATCACTAAAACAAGGATCACTTAATATATTCAAGAAATAAACTTAAATCGATCGATCGTTAATTTATTAGTATTATTTATGTATATAACATCATTTATAAATTACCCTTATTAATGCATGATTTTGTTTTAATAAAAAATTATGGTATATCTAACTACAAATACACAAAGAAAATGTATTTATTTATCACCTTGTTTACAATTTAGTAACAAAACAATCGACTAAAAATATTGACTCTAGATTAGATTAGATAAGATTAGATTAGGATTTGGGGTCTATATTTTCTGCCAGTGCCACCTGCACATGTTTACTGTGGATCCTACAAAGGCTTAGAGCTTGCTACTTAAGCCAGTCTTCCTAATTAGACTCAACAGACTCAAGACTGGCTCCTTAGTAAATCTTGCTGCTTTAGGTTTTTTCTCAACGTGCCTCGCAAACCGTAGAAGACTTAGGGCCTCGTAGTACCATAAGTGTTCTAAGTTTTTTCTTCTTTTCTGGCAAAACCTACAAAAGTTTTTTCTGCCAGGCACATTATGCTTTTTAAGTTTACAGTGTTAATCGACCTACTATGATTCAAATTACCTTCCGTTTGTGAATTAGGAGGTCCCATGTAAATTCAGGTGAGCATTTCCTTATGCATTTTTTCGCCTGTTGCTGTCCTGGAATTCTTATCCAATACTCCTAAAACTCCTTCATGATTCATAATCTAATCGATGATCTAACTTAACATGACGGAATCCCCCAGTAAGGCTCGGGATCTACCATCGCCTTGCTAGAGAACTTCTTCGCCAGTTTATCAAATTATTTATTGTTTAGTTCATAGTCTGCTCTTGGGCAGTTTTCCTTTCCTGAACCAGTTTGGAACTAATCTTATAGAAGCTAACCGACTTAATGGCGGCTTGGCTGTCCAAATAAATTACTATGTTTTTACTCTTATACCTGTGTTTGGTGATTTTCCCAACACCCTGCTCTATGGCTACAATCTCCGCCTGTGGGGCGTTGTTCAAGGCTAATATGTATTTTTGTCCTAGGTTTGTCTTCGTTTATAACTGTTCTAATTCCTTGGACTGTTTTAAAGCCATCTCTATTTAAAATTAGATTACCTTTTATGGGAGAACCTGCGTTCTAGTCCTTTTTATCTGGTATAATTGATTAAAAATATTTGTCCAGCCAGTAGCTTGACAAACGTATACAAAGAAAGGCAAGTGTTATAATTGACTAATCGCTGACTTTTGTAGAGCCTTTTTTCCCAGGCAAATTAACCATAAGTTTAGATTGGTCTAATTTCTATTTTGTATCACTTGTGTTAGGCACACATACTAAGGAAATGCTAACAGTGCCACTGTGATTTACAAAAAATCTAACTATTACGTGTTGCGCAAAGAAAATATGAACTTTCTGCTCAGTTATTTTGATAGTTACTAAATAGGAACAATTTAGGTGTCTATAATGCCTCATTTACACTTTCGTGCAAGTGGTGAGACGAGACGCAAGACGGGGCAAAAGGCGAATCTGTAGGCGGTGTGCTCATACATCGTCTCGCGCTCCGCTTTGCTACTCGCAGAGCTCGCACCGGAGGCGGTTTTTCGTTCACGAGTTAAAAGACCTTGCGAGAGACGCGAACGTGATGTTTACACTCGTAATTAGATACATTAACTTCTAGGACAACTTTTTCCTTTTTTACTTTTATTTTTATATATTACCCATGTGACAGTAGAAACTTAGTAAACTAAAAGCTTTTGCCGCTAATACCTTAACGTCGTCCATTTTTAGTAGTTGGAAGACCGTGCTAGTGTCAGGGCAAACTTGATCAACATTCCTGGTCATGTGGGGACCCTTATGGACTAAGAGCTGGAGCCGAAAAATCATCGTCATCAGTAATATGTAGTTTCTTTCTTAAAACATGTTCATTTAGTATGGTTAATTATGTTCCCGCGCGGGCTAACAGTAGGTGGATACAAAGGTGGGGATAGGGTAAGAGGGTAAAATTTAGGCAAAAATCGTCATCGATAATATGTCAGCCATTTTAAGAACGTAAAGTTGTTGGGCAATTTTTGGATCCATTTTAACAAGGAAACTTCATATGAACCTATGTTCTAAGTTTTAAGATACAAGGTGGAAAAATTTTCAAAAATCAATTATTTATTATTAATATCAGTAATACCACTATAGATATTTTAATAAAATTTGGCCTACATGTACTATATATCAAGAGGCTTTTTTTAGTGTACTATATTTTTTTAAATTTTCACCAGTGGCGTTCGTACGGAATTTGACCTGCCTATTTTGGCAGATATTAATGGTACGTCACTAATTTCCCTTAAAATAAAAAATATCTTTGTAATCCCCAATCATTTATAAGCAAAGTTTATCACTTAATTTTTTTCAATCCGATGCACGGTTTCGCTTAAAAAAAATTTTTTTTTTGCATGATCATAAATCATAACAATATGTAAACAATATCACCATGCAGAGAAATATATCTAGATTTAATTTTTATAGGTGAAAACCGTGCGTCGGACTAAAAAAAATATGAACAGTTTTAATCTCCTGATTTTTGTAGTCCGACGCACGGTTTTCACTTAGAAAAATTAAATTAAGATATTTCTCTGCATGGTGATATTGTTTACCTATATTGTTATGATTTATATTAAAGCAAAAAAATGGTTTTTATTTTTTTTAAGCGAAAACTGTGCATCGGATTGAAAAAAAATCAAGTAATCAACTTTGCTTATAAATGATTGGGGATTACAAAAATATTTTTTATTTTAAGAGAAATCAGTGACGTACCAAATATCTGCCAAAATAGGCAGGTCAAATTCTGTACAAACGCCACTATTGAAAATAAAAAAAATAGTACACTAAAAAAAGCATGTATGCCAAATGTTATTAAAATATCTATAGTGGTATTACTAATATTAATAAAAAATGATTTATTTTTGAAAATTTTACCACCTTGTATCTTAAAACTTAAGAGGTTTAGGACATAGTTCATATGAAGTTTTCTTCTAAAAATGGACCAAAAATTGCCCAACAACTTTAAGTTGTCAAGATGGCTGACCTATTATCGATGACGATTTTTTGCCTAAATTTTTACCCTTTTTACCCTTATCCGCCACTCTTTTTGTATTCACCTAGCTGTCAGACCGCGCGGGATCAGAATTAACAATACTAAATAAACATGTTTTACGGAAGAAACTCCATATTACTGATGATGATGATTTTTCGACTCCAGCTCTCCGTCTATTCATACATTACGCTAATGCCGTTTTGGGCTAGGTTTTAATAAATTTTTACAATTTTTGAAATTCTACAGAAAAATGAATTAAAGTGTCATTGTCATAGGGAAATGGCTATTTTAACGATTGGATTTTGCGGAAAATTTTAAATAAAGCTCTTACACAAGAAATATAAAGAATATTAAAAATTAGAAAATAAAAAATTATAAATATACGCAGGTTTTTTATGGCTTAAATACAATACCAACGGTAAGATAGTGAAGCGGTAAAACAGTTAAAAGTACAAAACTATTTTGATGAAAAACTATTATGAGTAATAAATTAGAATCTGCCTATCAAATCTATTTTGTAGTTATCCTACCCGAAGCACTTCTTCCCTATAAATACAACCATTGTTTTAGGCTCTTCGAGAGTAAAATGGATTTAAATCTTTAATTGATTTTAACCAGATATAAGGTTATCGCGCGTTTAAAGCCGCACTTAGATTATGTGTGCTAAATTTATTTAAAAAAAGTGTTTGATGACGGTAATTAAAAATAACACCAAGTAAATGGAATAGCTGAATATCTAAGATGCCAAAATATAAGGAAGTAGCCAAAATGTAACTAGCAAAAAAACACGGTATCTAAAAGTGATCAACAAATGCCGTGTATTTTAATTGGTTATATATAAAGAACTCCAAATAATTATATTTTGTTTCCCTAAGTCAAAAGTAGCTTCAAAACTTGTTGCCCTTAAAAAACCGCATTAATTTATTAACATTGTTTTTTGACATGTATCATAAAATTACAAAAAACCTTTATGATTATTTGGTTTACACTTAAAAAAAACCAGTAGGCAGTGTCCGAGATAATTACATTTTTATAAACTTTACTTTCAAATTGTGTCGCTTTTCAGATTTTTTTTTTAAATTGAATTGCATTTACACACACACACACACACACACACACACACACACACACAAATATATATATATATATATATATATATATATATATATATATATATATATATATATATATATATATATATATATATATATATATATATATATATATATATATATATATATATATATTATATATATATACATATTATGTTGCGTAGGTCCGATGGTAGAATGAATTAAGTATTATTCCGGGTTTCACGTTTTTGGAAATGAGAGGACATTTCGCCAAAATTTGGCATTTTCTTCGATTGCGGGACTCGTCTAGAACTCAGTTCTAGACGAGTCACCAGACAATCAAGAACTTGAAAATGCCAAATGAGATTTTGGCGAAAGTCGTTCCTCTACATTTCCAAACGAAGGATTGAAACCGAATAACCACTAATTATACTATATATATATATATATATATATATATATATATATATATATATATATATATATATATATATATATATATATATATATATATATATATATATATATATATATATATATATATATATATATATATATATATATATATATATATATATAACGTCTGGAAAACCAGTTTGTTGCATGCAGAGATTTTCATAGCGATAAAAGAAGATGTCAATTTAATAGGCAAAGGCTTGAGCAACATAAAGACAGACAGAAAACGCTTTCCCCTTCTTTAGGCCCAATAAGTAGAGGGGAATACTGTGAGTAGGGCATTCGTGCGACGATCGACAGCAGTGTTGCCAATCTATGGGGAATTTTCCCAAACGTGGGGTATTTTATAAATATGCGGAGACAAATTGGAGAATAAAATTTATGACGAATCGTAGGAAATCAAGCCATTAACATTTTTTAAATAAAATAGATTCCGAAAAAATTTAAACTAGTATAATTTATAAATTATTTTTATTTCATTTGTAATATTTTAATTATATTTAAATGAAATTAATAATGTGTATTAACATCTTTATTTTATTTCTCTAAAGAGTATTATTATTTTTCGTTAAATTTAGTTTCAAAAAAAGTTTTATTTAAATTATCGCGCTATTATAGAGAATAAAGAAGGAGTAGGGATTTTTTAAATTACTAATGGGGAATGTGGTGAATTTTAATTCTGCATGTGAGGATGTGCATTTTTTAAAGGTTTTTTTTATGGTATTTTTGTTTTAATGTTGTCATTACTGTGCTATTTAATACAACAGTAATTAAAAGGTTGTTGAATTTTTATCTGACTAAACCATAAAAATAAAATAAAAACTGCTATTAAAAAAATATATAAACTGATGAACATTCCTAAAAATTTACGTAATTAATAGTAATCCTCATAATAAAAAAATACTCTTAAAATAAACTTAAAAGCATTCCCATTTTAATAAATGCTTAAAGACATCCGTCCCAACATTCGACAATACCTCCGGAGTTTGTAATGTCGAATATTTTTTCTCTTAACAAAATTTACAGGCCTCTCATATGGAGACCTGTAAACTAGTTAAGTTAATTGGCCCCACAAAAAAAGTCAAGAGGAGTCAAATTCCATGACCTTGCAGGCTATGGTATGGTACCTCTGCCACAAATAAGCCGTTGAGGAAAAGTCCTAGTCAAATCCTAGTTTTATAAGATATTTTTTAAAAAATTCTAAAGTTGTTAATAAATATTTTACGGAATGGAAACACCATCGAAAATAGCTGGACCCTTGTACTGAATCATCGCACAGTGGGGCGATTCTACAGTATTGTTGGACATTGGGAGAAAAATAAAACTTTTAATTTGGGATTTTTATTGTATTGTGACATTTTAATCCCATTAGTCGTAACTTCTGTTTGTTATTTAATTATTCTCTTTAAAAGCAAACTACTGTTAAACCAGGTTAGGAAAATAGAGTAAAACACTTTAAAAAATACCAAATTTGTTTAAAAATAACCAAAAGGTTGTTGCCAAATTGTACATACCTTTAATTTATTATTTAATTTTTAAGAACTTTAATGCTTTCTTTTTTAAATATAGGTCTATTCTTTATGTTTTATATGCCCTGAAGTATAAAAACTAATTTATTAGTTTTCTCAATAATTTTTGTGTATCCTAATTAAATTCATTAAAAATGCTGTTTGGATTAGGCAAAACTGCCATGTAGTAACAGTTCACAAACTGTTAATACATTGCCCGGAAATAGTCAATCTTGGTATTGTACCAATTGGTATGCTGTCAGAAGATGCTTAGGAGGCTAATCATAAATACTTACGAGCATACAGAGAATCCTTTTTAAGAAAGTTTTTAAGGACGGCTACCAATAGAGATATCCTCAATAATTTGTTAATTAATTCAGACTCTTTGTTATCACATATACAGTGGCGGCTCGTGGTAAATATTTAAGGGGGTGCACTAGACGTAAAACACAAAACCACTGGAGGCCAACATAGCAGAGACAAGATTTTTATAGGATGTCACGCCCAAAAGTTATTTCCTGGGTCTTAAAAGGTATAGAAGCAAATAAAAAAATAAAAAATAACGTAAAACGGACCAATTTTAGTGAAAGAACTGAAACGCACCCTAAATTGTCGCAGTAACAGGGCCAAATAGTTATATGGAGCACATAAAAAGTGTGCGCCTCTTCCTATTAATAATCGCATTGCCCCCCTCCGCCCGCTGGCATAATCTTCCATAGAAATTGCATAAATCACGCCTACATAAACGCACGTGCAACCAGCCGATTGGCGTCGAACGTCGAACGGCCGTCTTCGGATCCTTTCGGCTCAGTCAGCTCGTCGTTAGGGAGCTAATACACTGTGTTTTGTATTAGCGTACGATACATTAGGGAGGTAATGCACGATGAAAAAAAAAATATTTTATTTTTTTTGGGGGTGCACGTGCTCCTGTGCTCCTATGGAGGAACCGCCACTGCACATATAAGGCCAACACTTAACAACGACCACGATCGTTTAGAAACAATTTTTTCAGAATATTGGACACATAAAAAAAACTTGAGATTTTTGAAATATATATTTTTCCAACCTAAAATTCTCATTATTAAAATAAATAGGTACATCGATTTTTTAAAATTTTTACTTCTAGATATATTTTTGTTTATAGTTTCAGTTTTGCGATTGTGAACTTTAATTTATTAAAAAAATAAAAATTTCAAAACATATGTTACATTCATGTTCCAAACCACGATTCTCTATTTAGCAAGAGATACATAATTTGTATGTACAGATTTAAAAGTCATTCTACCCGCTATACCCCAACTGGGGAAATTGCGTAAAAAATTCCTGATCATGTAGTTAAAAAGAGTATTCGATTTGCTTTAAAATGACACCAGAAGCAATACTCTAGGACCAGTAGAAACGAAGATATTAATGAATGTCCGGCCTACCCCATCACTGGCCCCACTGTGCACCGTCGTCCGTCGTGGTAGTGGAGGAGGAAAAGAGGAGATTTTTGTCGTACTCTTTTTAATCTGGTGCACTATCATATGTATCCTACTCTACTGCATTAAAGTTGCCACCCAGCGGTTGCCTTCGTATGTATTATATATATATATATATATATATATATATATATATATATATATATATATATATATATATAAACTAAACGCAAACAATTTCCGATGCCGTCATATGCTTTTCGTGACGTGGATGTTAGCGTTGCCAGATAGTGATAAAATACTGAGTATGTATATTTTTAAAAAATAGGTATTATTTTTTAAAAATGATATTTTTACATCCTTAATCAAACGAAATTTAAAAATTAAAATTTATTTGGCTACATGTCTTAGTCATATACTTTATTTATTCCATTACAAACTATTACACAATAATTACGCCAGTTAGCATATAGAACGTGTCGATATATCCGAAAAACTAATATACACTCTAATATTCCGTTTCCTAAGCCACCCCGTAATTCTGATTTGAAAAACAAGCGCAGGTCAATGCGATATCTCTTCCACAAGACTTTAAAATCTTGGATTGGGGTGAAAATCTTCCACTTTTAATGCCTCCAAAACAAGTCATGTTCGCTGTCGCGAAAAAATTCTGCCAATGCTTATTGTTATATACGAGTGGAAGTTCTGCAGAACAAAGAATTATTTAACCTTTTGGTGTTACTTTGAGAATAATCTTAACTGACACAAACACATTACATACATAGCCCAGCAGCTTTAAGAAATCTTGGATTCTTTTTCGAGCCAGAAAGTATTTCTCTCCTTCTAATCTGTATACGCTGTATGTATCCCAGATCAGACCCTTTTAGAATATTGTTCTCATGTCTGGGGAATGGCGTTCTACCACACTTAGCAGCTTCCTCTTGCCGTCCGACAAGCTGTAGGGGATTTGTCCTCTTTTGTAGGTATTTTCACGGCTTTGCTCTGAAGAGTTAGCCAGTATAATCCTCCCTAGCAGTTCCCAACAGACCAACATGTAGTGCCACTTTTATGCATCCTTTACAGTCCAACGTGAGAGGCCCCGATCTTCCCACTTTGTTCGTTCTTTCATCCCTAAAGTGTCCAGACTATGAAACCTGCTACTAGCTACCAGCTCTTTGCATCGGTTGTTTAAATGTTTGGCATTTTGAGACTGAACTTGAACGTAGAAGTAAATGCACGTAAACTACAAAGTCTTTGTTTTCAAAAACAGTTTTTTAAAATAACACTGATAAAAATACACACCAACAATAACTAGTATTACTAAAACACAAAATTGTTATAAATAATAACAGCTGGACAGGAAGCATAAAATCAAAGAATGAACGGCAACGTCGCTAAATACGACAACATGACAATAATAAAATTCAAATTAAACCAATTTTTACAGATTTAACAGATATAAATATTCTATGTAATTAGTTAGTATTAAAGTGAAATGAAATCTTTTGATTAAATTCATTAAAAGGCCAAATTGTAATATTTTTTACCTAGATTTTATTTCGTCACGTTTGGGGACCTGAGTATTATTTATCAGCTGATTGATGACGTGCATCGAAATTGTTTTTATTTAATTTTATATATATATATATATATATATATATATATATATATATATATATATATATATATATATATATATATATATATATATATATATATATATATATATATATATATATATATATATATATATATATATATATATATATATATATATATATATATATATATATATATATATATATATTATATATATATATATATATATATATATATTATATATATATATATTAATTTTTAGACCTAACACTACATAACAAGAACACCTCAATTGAACGGAATTGTACACAAAAGACACCTGGTCTTCGAGGTATCTAAACTTTAATTCTCAACACCCATTCTCTCAAAAAAGTCAGTTGTAATTGGCCTTGCAGATAGAGCCATATGTTTAAGTGACCCACCATATCGAAAAAAAGCAATAACCAAAGCAAAAAAAGTCCTTAAACTTACTACCCTGATAATTTAATTAACTCAATTTTTAAAAAAAGATTTCACAAATTTTATAATTCAAATAAATTCCAAAAACGACAGAAAAAAGACAATAATAAAAAAAATATTTATCCTT
>JAHBCN010011185.1:0-29707 GCA_019359885.1 Listronotus oregonensis | reverse complement strand
TGACTGTATTGTCCTTTGTTTGAATCACAACTAATAGGGCCACTAAAGCAATTCAAAAAGTTAAAAAATATTTTTCCCTTGGGAAAATGTAGATGAATCAATATAAATATCTTTACACGGTTAGAAAAAGTACTAAAAGTAAAAACCATTAGTACAAATAGCAGATTAGCATCTTTGTTCTTATCAAAAATATATACAAAACACAAAAACAATAATAAATATACTAATTAATTCTAGATTCAAATAAATGTAAACATGTTTAAAAATATTACTTAAAAAAAAAGTTACTTAACTACGTGTATGGTCATAAGGTCGATCGGATGTAACTTTCATCTGATCCAAAATCTTTAGTCACATATTTTAATCCACATTTGTTTATGCCACAAAAAAAAAACTAAAAGTAATTTTGCTCCGATAAAATTTTGACGTAAAACATATCATCTTTTTCGGTTATCAATTTTCAAATACTTCTTTTTTTGGGGGGGATTTTTCACTACTCATGTGAAAAAGAGGCATTTTCTCAAATCGCCGTGCTCGCGAGTGTATCAGACTTCACGGAGCGCATGTTAAACCCTTTTACGAAGTTTTTAACTAAAAGTTTACCTTTTTATTAAAATTATTATGTTGGTGACAGGAGAAAATTCTTTTTTTTCATATTCAACTATACAGAACTTAGGAGACTATGCGGAAAAATTTTATGTAAACTTGTAGTACTCTTTTTCCGGAGACCCTGTATAAAACCGCTCATACTAAAATAAAAATTTCGCAATAATTAGTAAGTGACCTTACAAAATCCTAATTAATTCTAGATTGAAGTAATGGTATATCATATATGACAAAATTGCGTAAATGCCAAATGGTGTTTTTTCTGCTGACAGATTTTGATGGCCAAAAAATTCAGCAATATTAGGATCGTTAAATAAGTTTAGAAGTTTTATGGGTAGTTGTTATTTGCCTAAGGTTCGTGATGACATTACCTTCATAAAATTAATTTATATATTTTGGTGCTTAAATATCGCAGAGAAGTAAGATATACAGGGTGATTTATAAGGAAATGTCAAGACTTTAGGTACGTAGTCAGGATCCAAAAATAAACATAAAAGTCTATACAAATATGGGTCCGCAAGGCCTTCGTTTCCGAAATACAGGGTGTTAAAATTTTTATTTAATTTTTCTATTTTTTAAATAAAATCTATGATAATGTAAATATTAGAGTAAAAATTTGTATCCGGAGGTTTTTTGTACTTTTTTATCTTAGTACGGCTCTTACTTGAAGGGGGTGCCACCTACACGTCTTTTTGCTATTTTTAACAATCACAACTTTTTGGTACGGCCCTGTATTACATTTTTAAGTAAATTAAGTAATTGTTTTGCCATTTTTAATTTAAACGTTTACCTGTTAAAAGTTGATATGAGCAACCCTTTTTGAGATATTTGGATTTTAAAAAACTACGACGCATCTTATTATAGCAAAATTAAAAAAAAAAAAACAAAATGTATAATTAATCAATATGTATTTTAATTTTCATTAAAATTATTGTTCTTAAATTATGTTTAGCAAAACATAAGCTAGGTTTTATTATTTTCATCAAATACACATCAAGTGACTATACATGTACTTTAACACCCTGTATTTCGAAAACGAAGGCCTTGCGGACCCATATTTGTATAGACTTTTATGTTTATTTTTGGACCCTGACTACGTACCTGAAGTATTGACATTTCCTTATGAATCACCCTGTATAGAATCCAAATATGCAACAATATGTGGAGTATTCCATTTAAAATTGAAATATTTCTGGCAGCAGCAACCGTGGTAGAATGGACCACCTGCATACATCAAAATACTAAAGAAAAAAATCATTTTACTAAAAAACTTTTACATTCAACTTTTTTGTTTCTCATAGTTTTTCCAAAAAAATAGTGGTTTATTTTGTATGGTGCGCCATCTGCATAAATACACATTTTAGTTCCTGGATGGTGCAAAAAATGCATTTTATTGCGATTAGGAAAAAAAATGCTCGCAATGCCATTAATACATTATATATATAAATATATATATATATATATATATATATATATATATATATATATATATATATATATATATAGAGAATATATATATATATATATATATATATATATATATATATATTCAAAAACAAAAATTATATGGGTCGTGAAGAAAGATAAAAATTTTAGAAATAAAATTGTATCGTATATTATTTAAATTAATTGTTTTAAAACTTTTACATTCAACTTTTTTGTTTCTCATAGTTTTCCAAAAAAATAGTGGTTTATTTGATGTCCATCTGCATAATACACATTTATTTCCTGATGGTGCACAAAAGCATTTTATTGCGATTAGGAAAAAAATAAAGGGATGATTATATAAATGCATATTTTTATACTTTAATGATGGATGCCATCACATTATCTGCAACATGGCCCAATAACGCAATGACACTTTTTGCCTTTTGATATCTTTTTTATAATGTTATATATATATATATATATTATATATATATATATATATATATATATATATATATATATATATATATATATATATATATATATATATATATATATATATATATATATATATATATATATCGAAAAATATATGGGTCATGAAATAAAGATACAAATTTTTAAAAATAAAATTGTATCGTATATTATTTAAATTAATTGTTTTAAAACTGTATTTTCTGTACAATAGATACTTTAAATGACAAAATATTTTTTGTGAGATATGCTACTTATCGTACGAACTTTAGTGAATAGGCCTATTATAAAAAAAAATGTTTGACGCGAAATTTGGGACACGTCATCAGTCTAATTGTTTTTTAATTTCGATAATTTATGGTTTTAATGCCTACATACTTATATTTAGTAATGCTTTTTAAATGTGGATTAGTTCATAATGTTGGTGACACTAAAAAACAAATAATGGTGCTTTATTTATAAACAAATTACAGAAATATATATATTTTTTTGAATTATACAGACAATTTTAATTTGTTTTCATAGGTTGTACTATCAATTTAAGTATTTGTTTCCGAAAGGGATACTAATTGTTTTAAAATTTTATCCAGCCTATCGTCGATTTTAAAATCTAAAAATATATATTGA
Organism: Listronotus oregonensis; assembly: GCA_019359885.1. Classification (NCBI taxonomy): domain Eukaryota; kingdom Metazoa; phylum Arthropoda; class Insecta; order Coleoptera; family Curculionidae; genus Listronotus; species Listronotus oregonensis. The sequence continues at coordinate 26,572 of JAHBCN010011185.1, read as the reverse complement.
TAAAAATTGCCTGCCTGTTAAGTATTACTTGAAGTCTAGTCAAGGTGTTTTCTGCAAAAAATAGTTAGAAGGCCCCGAAAAATATGAGCAATAGCTTATTCGATGGGGGATGCAAATCTAAGAAAGGGGTTTTAAGGATTTTTTTGTCAATAAAAAGTGCCATTATTATTAACAAAAAAACGAATAAAAAAAAACCATTGCGATATTTGATGATATCTCAACAGATAGCAGAAATTGCAAAAAAATTATTGACAAGAGGAAATTTCCGATAAAAAAGTACTGACTTCCAAAGTTCTATCTCCAATATTTATAATTTTAATTTAGCGCTAAAAATGGGCCTCCGCGCGACATTTTTGGTTGCGCGCTTGGCGTCAAAACCGAGTACGTCACACTAAATATTTTTGGGGTATTAAATATTAATTAAAATTTTTAAAAAATTATGGTGTATTCAGAACACTTTAGAGAATTTATTTCCGTTAAAAATTTAATCCAAAGGTAATTTTTTATCAAGTTAACAATTCCTAATTAACAAAATTGTTTTGAACTTTTGTCTATATTGTACATTAAAACAAAATGTTTAAATAATTGTGGTATAAATTTTTCGCGTCGTGAAACCTTTCTTATATACATAACAAAATCACACTATAAAAGTTTTAAAAAATTTAATACCTTTGTTTATAATAATTTTATAACTTTGATAATATAAGTTTGATTTTTTATTTTTGGTTAAAGTTATAAAATTATTATATACAAAGGATTAAATTTTTTAAAAACTTTTATCGCGTTATCTTGTTTTGTATGTTTATGTTACGGTTAATGTAATAAAAGGGTATTTACCGGTAAATGCGAAAAATTAAAAAAACTGAACGAAAACTATTAGTTTTAACCAAGACGCACGAAAGTTATTAGTTTTGGTTAGTTTGCGTTCAGTTTTTTAATTTTCACATTTACCGGAGAATATACATAATTACCACTTTATTACATTAACCGTAAGATATATAAGAAAGGCTTCACAAAGCGAAAAATTTATAGAACAATTATTTAAGCATTTTTTTAATGTACAATGAGGACAAAAGTTCGAAAGAATTTTGTTAATTGGCAATTGTCTAACTTGTTGAAAAACTAACTTTAGGTTAAATGTTTAAAGAAAATAAATTTTTTAAAGTGTTTTGAATGCAGCATAATTTTTAAAAAAATTTTAATTAATATTTAATACCCTAAAAAAAATATTAAGTGTGACGCACTCGGTTTTAACGCCGTGCGCACAACAAAAAATGTTGTGCGGAGGCCCATTTTTAGCGTTTAATTAATATTATAAATAATAAAGATAGAATTTCGGGAGTTGAAACTTTTTTTTATCGGAAATTACCTTCTCTTTAAGAAACCTTTTTGCAATTTCCGCCATCTCTTATGGTTTTTGAGCTATCATCAAATATCGAAATGGCTTTTTTTTGTTTTTTGTTAATAATAATCGCAATTTTTTTTGCAGAAAAAATCCTTAAAACGCCTTTTTAGATTTGCATTCCGCGTCGAATGAGCTATCGCTTATATTTTTTGAAGCCTTCTAACTATTTTTCGCAGGAAACACACTTCGCAACTCTCTCGACAAAAAACTAACATGAACCTTTAATACCCTGGAAAACAAAAAAAACACTTTTCAATAAAATATCACATAATTATATATATATATATATATATATATATATATATATATATATATATATATATATATATATATATATATATATATCATATTTTAATTTATAATTTATTGAGAAACGTTTCGGGTTTTTTGGCCTTTCTTGATATCAACATAAATATATTTGTTGTAGACATTAAGAAAGGCCAAACATGCCGAAACCTTTGTCAATAAATTAAACTACAATAAAAACACTTTTTATTTCCCAAAAACAGGGACCACTTTACCCGAAAAACTTATATATTTATTGTGGTCAACCATGCGTCTTCTTTTGGACCACCCTGTACAAACTGGAAGTATGCAACATTTTTACGCTTTTTGAACGAATTGAATAGTTCCGTTTAATATCTTGTTAAGTTGACTATTTTTCAGGACCGAATTCACTTTTCGGAATAAAAAACAATAACATTAAATTTAAAAATAATCTTATGTACGCCGATAAAAACTAAACCTTCAATAAAATTATGTCTTAATTATTATGGTAAATTGCTAATAAAAACTACACCTAGCATGCATTTACCGGACATTTTTCAATTTCGTTCAACTTCCTTATTCTACTGATAAAAACATTATTTAATACACGTTCTGAACGACTCTTCCGCACCGCTACTACATTATTTTTATTACTTTTTGCATACATCTTATTTACCGAATTAAATAGCCACGGAAAAGCCATAGTGAACATCATCTGCATATTAATTTTAGATTTTCTTAAAAAATTAACCATAACAATAATCCGTAACTCATTTTCTATATAAGACAGGAAAATTTCTTTACCTAATAAAAATTCTGAAAGTACTAAAAATTAAATAGTTTATGAGATAATTAATATGTTATCCCCGTAAATCAGAAGGACGAAACATATAATAAAAAATTCGGGAACTACAATGAGTGTGAAACCAATTAATTGTTTTGATTAATGTAAATCACATTATATATTAGGTAGTATGGCATGAAACTTATTGATGGAGGCTTCGGCAGTGACGGACTAACTATATTTTTAAATATAAAGCCAAACACACATACACACACACGCAAATATATATATATATATATATATATATATATATATATATATATATATATATATATATATATATATATATATATATATATATATATATATATATATATATATATATATATATATATATATATATATATATATATATATATATATATAATATATATATATATATATATATATATATATATATATATATATATATATATATATATATATATAAACTGGTTTGGTCTTAGCGATTCGATTATAAAAACCTTTTTGTAAAAAATTAAATTTTTAACAACTTTGTGATTCTTTTTTTCGTGTGACTCTTGTCATTTATAAGAAAATGACAGGAAAACAAGAATTTTATTTAAAAAATAGAATTAGTGACTCGTACTACCTCGCCGGTGTGAGTTGTGACTTTGCCGCAATGGACACTTGTAGAGCATTTAATTCTCAGCTGAGTTATAGAAATTAAAAAAAAAGGATCAAAGTTTAGGTGTTTTTTAAAAGGAAAATCTTCACACGCTTTGGGCGAGTTCTTAATGTTAATATTAAGGGCTAAAACTTTTAGGGAGGTTTTTGGGTTTTATAAAAAAAAAATTACGATGGGACCAAAAAAATATATTATATAAAAATATATATATATATATAAATAAATTTCTTTTAACACAAATTTCACCTTACAGGTTGGTGGTGGACAATACGATGGAGTATGAAATATCTTTTTACATCAAATAGGGATAGTTTACCACTTTGACAGCATATTATTTTTTAAAAACATTTTTATTTAAAAAAAAAAAACACATTACTATGTATTTTTTGGCTTGTCAATTTTCCTAAAATCAAATTAACACCAAAAAGGGTCACTTTTTGGGTGATGTTTTTTAAACTGTTAATGAAATAAAATGTATGGTAACTGAATCTAGTACGACAACAAAAGAGTCACTTTTATTATAAAAAAATCTTTTATAAATATCATCAAATTTGGTCTTTAAAAGTCAAATCGCAGTAGAGGAGAAAAGAATATTATAATATATATATATATATATATATATATATATATATATATATATATATATATATATATATATATATATATATATATATATATATATATATATATATATATATATATAACGCCGTATTCTATTGTCTAGAAACAAAGTTAGCGATAAAGTAATCAAGATAAACAAATGTATTTGTACCTAATTTTAACATTTAAAAAAGGATATTTAATATTTTTATTAGTAAAGCAAGTTACAGATTTAGAGTAATATAAAAATTTTTCTTCGTAAAAAAAACGTAAATTGTATTTGAAAAAAATGACTTAAAATAAGAAATAACAAAATCCAGTATATCATATAGCAAAAATCTGTCATTTTATATTGACAAATAGATATTTAGATAGACTTTTCGTGAATGATTTATTACATTTTAATATTTTTTAATCAAAAGATATTTTTTGTGGTGGATTACTGTTTCAAAATATTTAAAATATTTTTTAATGTTTATTTGGTTTCCTTGAATGATAATTTGGTAGATTTTGAAATGCGAACAGTTCTGACCCAAAGAGAGCAATTTTTCGGGGCCAATCCCACCCTGCATTGTAATCAGTCGGCATCAGTGTTCCTCGAACGAGATAGGTTAAAATGATTTACCTGAGATATTTAAAAGACAATATTACTCCAGTTAGTTGGGAGTGAAGTGTGGTGAAGCTAGTTTGACAGAAACACCTGCCTGGTTTGACGTACATATCGTAATTACACGTGCACCAGACATACCTACTCGTGCAACCTGGACCGCTTTTCCTCTCAACAACCGTAAGTTGAGCTTTTTTTTGTTTATTTTGGTTTTTGGATTAATTTTGTTGACGATTAATTAAAATAAAATTATTTTATTATCTTTTTTTGTATACATTAATAAGACACTAATTGATTTTTAATATTTGAGAATGGTTTGCTGAAAAAAACAATATTTTCTTAAATGAGTTTATATTAAAATCTTTTTAATGTGTATTTTTTTATGATGCTTTTTAAATTTCAGTCTTGAAACAGAAAAGTTTAATTATGCTTATTTCAAACCCAGTGTTTGTAATTTGTGAAACTTTTCTTAAAAATATTATTTTTTTTAGTGCGCTTTATGGCGCTCACCGCTATGTGTTTGTTTTAGAGATTAGTAAAAATTTTATGACATTTAAAGAAATGCAGTATTGTTATATTTATATATATATATATATATATATATATATATATATATATATATATATATATATATATATATATATATATATATATATATATATATATATATATATATATATAGATATATTTTTATATATATATATATATATATATATATATATATATATATATATATATATATATATATATATATATATATATATATATTTATATATAATGAATATTCAAATTGCGGTGTTTTTTTAAGAAATATCGATTATTTTTTAAGCGCGTCAGTTTTCTTATTAGTAAAAAGTTTTTTTTATTGTTAGTGTTTACATAAATTTTATAGTGCCTTAAGGAATATAAACCTATTAATTTTTTTTATAAATTTTGAAAATTTAAATTAATTTTTAATTTTAAAAAAATTTTAAACTACCCAAATTAAAGTAACTAGTAAGCTTTTATAATTTTAAGTTTTTTCCCATTTTTTTTAAATAATTCTGTGTAATGTTTTTTTTTCTAATTTCACTTGTAAAATAAAAATAAATTTAAACTTAATGTTCAGTGTTTCTTTATTGGTTAGATTTTTTTTTGTTAATTATATTTTTTTTAAGCGTGTTACTTTGCTCATTGATACAAAGCTTTTTTTGTTGTTAATTTTAGTTTTTTGACATTTTTTTAGCAAGTTAAGGAATGTACAATTATTACTTTTTTTAATAAATTTTAAAAATATAAATTTAGTTTTTAGTTTTTTTAAATTTTTACTAAAAAGTCAATACTTTCTTAAAACCAATAAACTTTAATTAATTTAAAATAGCCAGTGGGTTTTTATTACTTTTATTTCGTTATTTCCTTTCTTTTTTTTTCAAAATAATTATCAAAATAATGTTTCTTTAATTTTGCTTTGATAATAAGGTTTTTCTAAATTTAATATCCAGTTTCTTTAATTTACAAGATCGCCATTTTCAAGAAATATCTATTTTTTAAGGGGGCTATTTTTTTTTTTTTTTTGGTGGGTTAAAACGGCCCCTTTTTTTTTAAAATAAAAATTTAAAAAATTATTTTTTTAAAAATTTTAAATATATATATATATATATATATATATATATATATATATATATATATATATATATATATATATATATATATATATATATATATATATATATTGTAGTTGACAGTTTTGGCTGTTGCTTGATGGAAATTCATTTTAACACAGTATTTTAAAAAAAAACACTATTTTGTTGCAATTTCCACTAATTTATTTATTAATCCTTGACATGTTTCACCACACAGTGGCTTCATCAGAAGGTATTTAGGTACTAAAAAATACTTTTACAATTTTTGGGATAAATATCTGGGTAGTAAAATTATAATTAGGAATTTCCATTCAATAAAAAAGGGTTTTAAAAATGGGGAACTACTAAGATCCACTTGGTCATTAAGAAGCGTATCAGTATTTTTTAGTTTTTTAAATTTCTGGGGTTTTAATAAATTTAATTTTTGCTTTTGTTTTCGATATGTTTTTTTCATCGAAATTATGATTTTCCTGTAATAAATGATTAGCGTAATTCGAATTTGTTTTTGAGTTTATATAGCTGATTTATTTCTTTTAAACGTGTTTTGAAATTTCTTCCTTAACCAAAATATAAACTTTTGGGCATAAACCACAATTAATTTTGTATACACCCGAACTACTATTTTCTTTATTTTTATCTTTATTGTTTTTGATGTTTTTGCCTAGCAAGTTAGTTTTAAATCTACCTTCAGACCTTTTTTTTTTAAAAAAGTTTTGCCCCCTTTAGTCGAGGTTGGGCCTATATAGGTTAAAGATCCAGGGTTTATTTTGTATCAGGTTTTATAATAGGATACACGGAATTGATTGTTTTTTGGTATAACTTCTTGTTAACTAGTTTGTTAATTAGTTGTGGTTCATATCCATTGTTCTTTGCTATCTGCTCAATGCGGTTAAGTTCTGTATTATAATTTTCTTTTGAAAGTGGAAGAAAAATTTATCTAAACTGTTAGTTAAAAATAATGTAAATATAGTTATAAGAAATGATATTATAAGCCTATTATCCATATGTTTAGAACAAAACTATTTTCAGTTTAATAATAAAATTTATACCAGTTCAAATGGTTTAATAATGGGCAACCCGCTGAGTCCTCTTTTAGCCGAGATCTTTATGGATGAAATAGAACAAAAAATACATAACAATACATTAACAAGTAATTTTTTTTTTATTGGTATAGATATGTAGATGACATTTTAGTAAGTTTTACAGGTTCAGAACGGCAATTAAATCAAACAATTTAAAATTTTTAAATAACATTCACCCAAACATTAAATTTACCATAGAAAAGGAAGAAACAAATCAATCAACTTTTTAGACTTAACTATCTCTAATGTAAATAATAAACACGAATTTAATATATTTCATAAACCGTCACACACAGATATTACTATACATGAGAAGTCTTTACATCCCTATACTCATAAACTTGCACCCACAATGTAGATCCATAGATTAATTTATTTCCACTTTCAAAAAAAAATTATAATACAGAACTTAACCGCATTGAGCAGATAGCAAAGAACAATTGATATGAACCACAACTAATTAACAAACTAGTTAACAAAGTTATACCAAAAAACAATCAATCGTGTATCCTATTATAAAACCTGATACAAAATACTTTTGGGCTTTTTAAAATATATGGGCCAACCTCGATAAAGTGGCAAAACTTTTAAAACAAAAAGGGCTGAAGGAGCATTTAAAACTAATAACTCGCTAGGCAAAAACATCAAAAACAATAAAGATAAAAATAAAGAAAATAGTAGTTCGGGTGTATACAAAATTAATTGTGGTTCATGCCCAAAAAATTTATATTGGCCAAACAGGAAGAAATTTCAAAACAAGTTTAAAAGAACATAAATCAAGCTATATAAACCAAACAAATTCGAATTAGGGTAATCATTTATTACAGGAAAATCATAATTTCGATGAAAACCCTTACATATTGAAAACAAAAAAAAAAAAATTAAATTTATTAGAAACCCTAGAAATTAATAAACTAAAAAAAACTGATACCTTCTTAATGACCAGGGGGATCTTGTGTTCCCCCTTATTAAACCTTTTTATATTTAATGGAAATTCCCAATTTAAAATTTTTCAAACCCAGATATTTATCCAAAATTGTAAAAGTATTTTTAGTACCTAAATACCTTTGATGAAGCCAAAAATGTGGTGAAACATGTCAAGGATTAATAAATAAATTAGTGGAAATTGCAACAAAATAGTGTTTTTTAACATACTGTGTATATATATTGTTTTAATTTGTGGAATCCTTTTTTGGAAAAATGCCATTTTTAAGCGCATTGGACGGCTCATTACGGTTAAGGAAAATTAAATGTGCAGTAAATAATTTAACAATTATTTTTTAGGTTGGCTGTTAAGCATCTTTTTTATAGGTTATTTTGTGTTAAGTATTTGTTGCGGTTACATCAAAGATTCACTAATCACATAGTGGTTTTTTAAAAAATATTCCATTAATTACAAGTAAAAAATAACGGAAACAAATTTAAAGTATATTAGATTGATAAAATATTAATTATGCTACCGATCACTTAAGATTAGTTGTTATCTATCTATACGGGGTGCCCCGAAATTCGCGCACAATTTTTCTAGGAGAAAAAGTTTCTAATATAACCTAAAAAATGCTGCTCCCTAAAAGTGGAGCTCCAAAAATAGTTTTTCCATTTTGCCCGCCATCTATTAAATTAATATATAAAAACAACTCGTCTAATTTTGTTAGTGTTATAGGACTAAATTATTTTTTAAATCATAAAACATTTATTTTCCAAAATTTTTGTGTGTAAGTCTTAACCATTTTTGAAAAAAAAAATATAAAATCACCTTTTAGCCCCACCCAATGTGTGACGCCTCTGAATAAATATTATGCTAATTTATCTCACACGGTTTTAAAGATATCTGAAAATCACAAATCCCTATTTTAGGATTCCTCCTGTAGAAGCTTCTTAGCTCCTAAAAAAGCATTTTTAGGTTATGTTAATAAAATTTTTTGTGTTATTTTCGTGTGAAGAATTTCAGTAAGAACTATTGTTTGCCAATTTCGAAACACCCTGTATATATGTTAAGTTTTAAATATCGATACAATGTAATTACAATTAATAAATGTTTCTAAAAATTAAAAGCTTTCAAGTGTAATTGATAAGGGGCTATATGTAAACACTTGAATTCAGGTAACGGCTTCTATTTTAAAAAATATACACAATATTTTTAGATGTCTCTAAAACGTGCTAAAATTATGTGAATAAATATATTTTTTGGAAAATAAACAACAGCTCATTTATTTATTTTTTTGTTACATGCAAGTAAAATAGTATAATGTATTGATTCATATTTAAACTAACAAAAAACCAGTCATAAATCTCTTTCCTTTCTTTGGCCGGACTTTTCTGAGAATGTTCAAATACCCTTCTTTATGTTGAGATGAGTTAACCGAAAAATTATCTGAATATAGACATTTTTCGAAAACAAAGCAATCTTTCGCACTAAATTATTTTGGTTAAAAGGTTATCAAAACGAGAAGATTTGTGTTTATAGATTTTTTAGTATCTGGAACAAATCAGTAATAATTATTTTAACCTGGACAACAAGTTTCGAACATACTTCAAGCGGTATTGAAAGTTTAGATTAGATTATTTGAGCGGAGATGGCAAAAATGACCTCCACCACTGCAACCTTACCAGATTTATTGTGGTTTCTTCTATCGCTCTTTAGAGCACCTTGTCCAGGCTCGTCTTCTTAACTAGACTCCAGAGTCTTGACCCTGGCCACTCCAGAAAAGCCAAAACCGGCAAGATATCTTGCCGGTTTTGGCTTTTCCTCACCAAACCTAGTAAACCTAAGCCTACATAGTGCTTCGCAGTGGCACCACACATGTAACGGCTGTTTCTTCAGCCTCCTGGCAGAACCTACACAGGCTATCCTCCACCAGGCATATTCTTTCCAGGTGCTTCTTGAGTTTGCAATGTCCTGTTAGTTGACCCACCGTTATCCTTACGACCTAACGACTGTGGCTCAGTAGGTCCGAGATAAACTTGGCCGAGCAGGTCTTAATGAACTGCTTTGCTTTTCGTTGTCCTGGTGTTTGTACCCACCAGCTTTGAAACTATCTGTCTACCCAGCTCTTAATAGATGCTTTAAAGAGGCCTGGCGAGATTCCACAGAATGGCTCAGGGTCTATCATTTCCATGGCTGATCCTCTTTTGGCTAGGTCTTCGGCCTCTTCGTAACTTGGGTGGCCCTCGTGGCCTGGTACCCAGGCTACCGTAAGTTGGTTTGCCAAGCCGACTTTTTCCAGGGCCTGTATACAGTCTCCCACTAGTTTGGATTAACTTTTGGAGAACTGATGGCTTTCAGGGCCTCTATTGAAAGTTTAGTTGTGTAAATAAAAACGCCTGTTAGATACCAAAAATTTTATGACTGGTTTTTTGTTGGTTTAAATATGAATAAATACACTTTAAATTGCAAAGAAGCAAATTGGTCCTCTTAAGGGGATTAAAAACCTTATATTGGAACACTATCAAAGTATTTTTGCAAATGGAGTAATAAAAAATTGTTTATTTCCCTATTAGTGGGTCTTTTTAAAAATTCGCAAATTATCTTTTAATGGGTGAGCCACATATATTAATACGAAAAGAAATATTTTTAGCGGGAGCTTTTTCCATTGCTTTTTGTGACGTAATAATAGAACTACGTATTAATGCACTTGACTTTCATTAATTAAATTGGTAATAGCATCATTAACAACAGTTATTGACTTAAAAGTTTGAATTCGTAATAATTACCTTTATCTGTTTAAAATATGATAATTTTATATAGTAATAATAATAAATAGGTTTACATTAAATGTTCATGCCAATAAAACCAGTAATTAACATTACATTAAAATTACTTTATTGGCATGCAGAAAGATTTTGCTCAAAAAGGTGAGCATATGGTTTATGGTAGTTTTATGACCTATTCTTTGTGATTTTACCTATTCCTCATTATCATTTTAAAGGGTAAGTTTGACTTATTTTAGTACTTATCATATATAATATATATATATATATATATATATATATATATATATATATATATATATATATATATATATATATATATATATATATATATATATATATATATATATATATATATATATATATATATATATATATATATATATATATATATATATATATATATATATATATATATATATATTATATTATTATTTATATTTTATTATATAATTTTTTTATTAATATTATATTATATAAAGGGTGCTTGCCCCAGTTGAAAAAAATTTCTAAATTCTTGGGGATTATATAATATATTACGATCTAAGCTAATTTTTTCTACCTTTTAAAAATTTAACAAAAAAAAATTTTCAATTTAGAAAAATTTTTTTTTGACCATCCTTTTTTTTAAATTTTTATAATAAAAAAAAAAGAAATAATAATTACGTTATTACTAGAGAAGAATAATTTCGTAATAAAATGCTGGTTGTGACATTTTGAAACTGAAAAATGATAACAAACTCTCCGTTTCTTAGAAATAATGACAGCCCCTTTAAAACGTGAGTTTATAACGTATGTACCTGCAAAAGGCACTTTTCTTTATTAGCTTAAAACATTTTACGAACTGAGTCTTTCACTCATAAAATTAAATATATTTTTTCAAGATGGGATATGATTTAGTAAACTTCTTTGTTCCCGAAAGGAAGCAGAAAGCCTTTTCATGCATGTAACATATCAGTTTTTTACTAAAGTTAATAATAATTGCCTAGATCTGTATCTGATACATTTTTAAAGAAAATAAGGGTTATAAATACCTTTGTTTTGTTTCAATATCATCTTATTTTGCTTAAAAATTTTTTTTTTAAAAAAGTATTTAACAACAAATTTTATATATATATATATATATATATATATATATATATATATATATATATATATATATATATATATATATTTCCGGCTGTTAAGTAGTGACGAAGCTGACGATACTGCGGCTAATGAATTATAAAAGCCAAGTGTCAATAAAGCTTGTCACTATCAACGCCTACTAGTACAAAAATTTTAAATTAGTTAATTGATAATGAAATTTTAATTACAAATAAATAAAAGTGGACCGATTTTTTTGAAAATTGGTATTAGAGACTACCTTTTACGTTTGAACAACTTTTTCTAGTAACTTATTTTCATATCTTTGCAAATAAATGCACTTTACTCTTTGTAGCGTTTTGGGTTTTTCCAATTTTTCTAAACACTGCGTATAAAATATGTTAAATGTTTTTAGTCCCAATATTACTTCCCAAGTAGCAAAATTTTTTATCTGGGCAACTTTTTTTCGATAAAACAAAAAAAATAAAGAAGCTCTTTTCAACACCTTTTCCGTGGACACACCAGTACGTCCACAGAAAAAGGTGTTGAATAGTAAAAACTTTTATTTTTAATTTCATCAAAAAAAAAAAAACTACTCTTGAAAAAAAAATGCTACTTCTTAAAGTAAGATTGGGATAAAAACATTTAACTAATTTTATACGCGGTACTCAGAAAATTGAAAAAAGTTTAAATTGCTCAAGAGTAAAGTGGCATTTATTTGAGAAGATATGGAAATAAGTTATTAGAAAAAGTTGTTCAAAAGTAAAAGATAGTTTCTTATATCAATTTTCAAAAAAATTGGCCTACTTTTATTAAGTTGTGATAAAAATTATTTTAATATTAATTAACTAATTCCAAATTAACAACGCATTATTGTACTAGTAGGCGTTGATAGTGACAAGCTTTATTGACACTTTGCTTTTACAATTCATTAGCCGCAGTTACGTCAGCTTTAAATGCTTACTTAACAGCAAAAAATTTGATAAAATTTATATTAAAAATTTAAATTGATATTAAAATAAATATAATTAGAAATAAATAAAAGTAGGCCGATTTTTTCAAATAATAAATTTAAAAAATATATTATGTGACGTCATTATTGACTTAAAATTAGAAAAAACAAAATTTTATCATTTTTTTATATATAACTCAAAAACAATTAGTCTTAGAAAAAAATTCTATTACTTAAATTAATAGTCTAATAAAACTACGATATTTTTGCTTTATATAATTTTTTGTAGTTCTTTTAGTTTTTGAGATATCAACGATTTAAATTAAAAATAATACGCAAATATCTCAAAAACTGGAAGAACTACAAAAAAATGTATAAAACAAAAATTGTGCGTCTTATAAAGCTCTATAAAAAAAGGTGTATACATATTTTTAGTAAAATATGTACTTTCCCACTACTATTTACGCAGCGGATCACTGCTGCGTTTATTTTAATGTTGTAAGCTATTATATATATATATATATATATATATATATATATATATATATATATATATATATATATATATATATATATATATATATATATATATATATATATATATATATATATATATATATATATATATATATAATATTTATTTTTCTTTAACCATTATTTATAAATTTCTTTTTTATTTGGGAATAGGTTAAAGGCGGTGGTATCGTAACGCCCGCAATATTATTTATTGTGCGGCATCTAAAAAAATAAAATTAAAATCAAAAACATAATTAAAACAGAACTTTTTTTAGAAGTTAAAAGATTATGTAAACCATAAAAAAAGAATTACTAATTTTAAAAATCAACGGGATTTAAAAAGTATCCTAACACAAAATCAGGTATTACAATAAAATAATTTAAACAGGATGCCTAATTTTTAATTTTTATATTCAAAAGAATTTTAAATCTATGTCCGTTTGATTTATTTTTCGATATTTTTTTAAATAAAGGAACTAAAAAGATAATATTTGTTTTTCGATACGCTGTAAGCGCTGAGTGGTCGCTGTTAATATTGTTTATACAGTGTGATAAGTGGCTAATATTTTATCGTAAAACATTTATGGATTGATTAAATTAAATAATCTATTTTAATTTAATCAATCCATAAATGTTTTACAATCAAATATTAATACACTTATCACACTGTATAAACAATATTTATAACAGCGACCACTTCCCTGTATACAGCATATCGAAAAACAAATATGCAAATAGCAAGCCTTTATCTCTTTTTAGTTCCTTTTATTTAAAAAAAAAAAAAAAAATATCGAAAAATAAATCAAATGGACATAGATTTAAAATTCTTTTTTTAGTTATAAAAATGTATCAGAACTCCAAGGTAGGCATCCTGTTTAAATTAATTTTATTATAAAAATTGGATTTTGTGTTAGGATAGAACTTTTTAAATGCTGATTTTAAAATTGTAATTGTTTCATGGTTTACACTAATCTTTTTAATACTCTAAAATATTGTGTGATGTTCTGTTTTAATTATGTTTTGATTTTAATTTTATTTTTTAGATACTTACGCTTGAAAAAGTTAACAATAAATAATGTGCGAAACGTTGCAATAAACTACCACCACTTGCTTTATTAACCTATTCCCAAGAATAAAAAGGAAATATATATATATATATATATATATATATATATATATATATATATATATATATATATATATATATATATATATATATATATATATATATATATATATATATATATATATATATATATATATATATATATATATACATATATATAAAATTCAGCCTTTTTAAAATGACTAGCTTTTAAAGGTCGCTGTCTCCCGGACTAATTATAATCTATCCTCTAGCAGCTCCTAACAGAACCACATTTATTCATCCCTTTACAGTCCAACTTAAACTTTCCACGATCCCCTGTCCCAAGATAAAAAAAATCAAAAAACTGCATTCATCGCTTTATTCATCGCACAGCTAGTATCACCACTGACTTAATTTAATAAACTCACCAAAAAAAAATTTAATTTACAAAAACAATATTAAAAGGCTAAAAAATTCTTGTTATCGGTATGAATTTTTCTATTGCTTTTATTCTACAATTTTATTTTGTGGTTATCAATTTCCTAAAAAATAGGAATTTTCAATGCTACCAGCTTTTTTTTTTATCAGAAGCAAATTAAATTTTATTTAGTATTATGTAACCACATTAAAAATAACTTGGAATTTTTTTTCGCTTTTCGTTTGCTTAGTTGAGTGCCTAGAAAGGTCACTAAGATAAAAATGCTTATACTAGTAAACAAACAGATATGTCTTAGGTTCTCAAGTACGATTAAAAACCCCCTTTTTAAATGAAAATTAGTACAAATATCAGTAAGGGATTTTCCAATGCCTTGGTAATTATCTTTTGAAGTGGTAAAACTCTTAATTCTGAAACATTGTGAACAATACATTTGAAATAAAGTTAGTAAAATCTTTCTTTACTTATTTTATCTATTATTCCTTTTTACTCCTATCACATATTTTACAATACAATTTTTTTAAAAAATGAAAAAAATTTTTAAAAAAAAATAATTAAAAAAAAAAACTTTTAAACTAAAAATACCCATGACCCAAATTTATTGTTGAACTTTAGCTTTTAAATTTACATAAATTTTTTTTCCTAAAAGAAGGAAAAAAATTATTATTTCTTACCAATTAAATTTTACGAAATATATCTATTACAAAAAAAAAATAATTTCGGGTTTTCACATTATTTTTAATAGTAATTTATTGTATTGTCCAAAATTAAATGCGAATGATATACGTAACTTTTAAAAGTAAAAACCAAGCGATATTCAATTATAAGACACCATTATTGGATGTCATTTTAAAAAGAAAACAACAATAATAAATATATATAGTCAGCAAAAAAAAATCGTATCTTCTAAATTGAAGCCTATATTATTAAAAATAATAACACCATTAATAATAATAATAAGATCTGATAGCTAGATGAAATAGCTAATGTTGTAGCATTTCTTTTCGAGGCAGCGGAGAAATTCGGTCTCAGATTTGCAAAAGATCCAATCGATGACCAGTCACTTATAAAACTTGAGTCTAAATCCGTAAGAACTGCAGTTAAAATAGCAGAACAAAAATTTAAAAAAAAACCCGCATGGTATTTTACCGAAACATAGAAAGAGTCAATCTTCTCGACGAAACCACATGTTTGGGTTTTTGAAATCTGCTGAGCTCAAATCTGAGACCGAGGGTTTCCTACTAGCATGCCAGGATGGGGTAATAAACACATTGGTATACCGAAGTCAGTTTTCTAAAATTCCTAATACTGCTTGTCGAGCTTGTCGACAACAACCAGAAACCTTTATGCACTTATTGTCAGCGTGTCCAGTGCATGCTGTTAGTGGTTACATCCACCGACATAGCGATGCGCTTCGGGTACTTTATTATCACCTCAGACATTATTACGGCATCAATGAAACAGCAATTCTGCCATTTGCTTCTGGCGATATCGAGGCAGTAGTGGAAAATGACAACTGTCGCATATATTGGAATTATGCATTTCCAACTAGGCATCAAATTCGCGCCAATAAACCTGATATCGTTCTTCTTGATAAAAGGAATAACTCTATGTATGTAATTGAGTTCTTCGCCCCAGCAAAAACTAACATCGATATAAAGGAACGGGAGAAACGAGCCAAATATCAGGATCTTCTTGACGAACTTCGGAGGCTCTATCCGGAGTATAAGGTGCGATTGGTTGTCCTGGTTGTAGGCGTTTTGGGGGGCATGAAGGAAAATGTGTTGGGGGAGCTGAAGAACAACTGGTAATAAAATTGCAGAAATCTGTTGTCCTTGTGTCCCTTCATTTACTGAGGCAAATGAATTTAATAAAAAATATGAAACACTATTTTTTATTCATTTAGCATTACTTGGTGTCAAAGCAGTATCTTCCCAAATATGTTACAGAAAAATAAAAATTGCTCATGTAGATTGTTTATGTATCAACATTTGGTAGTTAACGTAATTACACTGCAAATAGTAAATGCTTAATCTTAATTGTAACTTAAAGTTAATCCATTGTAATCTATAATGATAGATGTAAAATAAAAACGGTTATTTTTGTTACTATTGATGCACGCGCCAGTGCATGAAAATACTATTAAGTTAAGCTGTGTAAGTGAGTAGTTCTGATGTTTTTTTGTTGTCTTTTTATCTCCTTATATAAGTCTAAGCATAAGTATACTTTATGTATATTTCAGACTTAAACAACAAAAGTTATTGGAGGATTAATAACAGTAAGCAAGTAAATTATTGTTTATTAAATAACCAATTTTAATATAATATCGATCAGATCAGTAGGATCTGAACGCTGGTTTACCTTTTAAAATAGGATCCGTTATCCGGATTCGTTATATGGTTTAAAAACGATTCGGAATCCATTCCTTTTTGAAAGGATCAGATTCCAAAAGGAATCAATTTCTTATATTTCTAATTTGAGACAAATCGATTTATAAATGCCAAACTCCGCCATTTTGAATCCATTTTTAAATTTCCAAATTTTTACCTAAGAATCTTAATAAGCATCACAATGATTTTCGCGAGTAATATGTTATCCTTGAGATAACCCTAAGGAACTTTTAAATGGAACATTTTATTATAACTATTCTGGATGTCTTACAAAAATAAATTTAAAATTTGCTCCTTACAGATATGTACTATTTCACTTATGTAATAATTCTTAAATTATAACTGTAAAAGCTCTCAATTGATAAAAAATTATCAAATATTAACTTTAAACGAAATGTACTGACAATAAACATTAATTGCATAATGGAAATGCACCTTGTCAGTTATTATTATTGACGGTATTTGATAATATTTTTTAGTCGTTTCAAGGCTTTATAGAGTTAAAACAACAAAATAAGTGAACTGTCCCAAGATAAAAACTAATTAATAATAATAATTAGGTTTAATGGTAAGTGTGTGTGAAAGCCAGTCACATCTAATGCAATTAAGCAAAACTTTTTTAAGATAGAGATGAAAGGAGGCAAATGTGGGAATATTAAAGCTCACAGAAATGTGTGATCTTCTGGAATCTGTAATGAATTCCTAACCATTTTTTTATTTACTTCTGTTGGAAAAAACATATTAATCGAAAAAATTATACTTTGAGATTATTTTTGATTTATGCGTTTTAGAATTCAGGAATTCCAAAAAAAATCGTTTTTCTTTTTTTTTGTTCTATTTAACAGTCTACAGTCTGTAGACGCTCTAAGTCTAGTTCAAAATATAAAATTTTAAGGGGAAAAGAAATGGGAGAAAATTTGCTTTTTATTTGAGCACTGAAAATATATATATATATATATATATATATATATATATATATATATATATATATATATATATATATATATATATATATATATATATATATACAGGGTGCCACAGATTCGAGTGCATGCATGGGGATCTCGGAAACCGTAAGAGATACGAAGTCGGTTAAATTATGGCAAAGTTATGTATTTGCGTAACTAACAATGTCCACTTTAGAAAGTTGCAAAATTCCGAGTACTTCCGGAGATATCTGGGAAAAACCGAAATTTTCCGATTTCGTTTTTATTTTTTTCTGGCGTTATTTAAAGAGATATGGAAAATTAAAAGACACTTTCCTATAGCTACTTTTTAAGCTCTACAAAACAGCGTTGAGAGATTTTTCGTACGACGTTTCGTTTTCGCTAAACCATCATTAACTTTATTTTTTTAAATACGGACCTGGGTTTTTTATTCTAATTTTTTTGAACCCCTTATTATCCCAATTACAAAAATGTATTACACTTAATATTTATTAACAAATATGGAAAGCCCCTAAAGGAAATGATGTGCGTTCCTTGTCTAACTCATTGTCTCTTATGGAAAGTATCTTTATTTTACAGAAAAATATTAAGTGTTATACATTATTGTAATTGGGATATATGCTTCAAAAAAATTAAATTAACAATGGAGTGTCGTATTTAAAAAAAAGTGATGATGGTTTACGAAACGTCGTACGGAAAATCTCTCAACGCTGTATTGTAGAGCTTAAAAAGTGGCAATGAGAAAGTGTCTTTTTGTTTTCCCCTATCTTTTAAATAACGTTAGAAAAAATAAAAAACGAATCGCAAATTTCGGTTTTTTCCGGATATCTCCGGAATACTAGGAATTTTACAATCTCTAAACGGCATGTTGTTAGGCACCTAAATGCGCAACTTTGCCATAATTTAACCGACTTCGTATCTCTTAAGGTTTCCGAGATCCCCTATGCATGCACTCGAATCTGTGGCACCCTGTATATATATATATATATATATATATATATATATATATATATATATATATATATATATATATATATATATATATATATATATATATATATATATATATATATATATATATATATATATATATATATATATATATATATATATATATATATATATATATATATATATATATATATATATATATAAACGCCTTTCACGAAAAACTTAAATTACCATAGAGCTAGAAAAGACAGTAAAATAAACTTTCTAGATATGACCTACACAAAAAATAATAATATTAAAACAGAATGGTATACAAAAAAGACCTGGTCTGGCCGATATATTAATTATTTTTCACAACATCCAATATCTCAAAAGAAATTGTGATTGTGGCCTCGCCGACAGAGCTATAAAACTGAGCAGCTTGGAATACCAACCAAGGCTATTAATAAAGCTAAAGATATTCTCATCAAAAATAGCTACCCAAAAAAAATTAATTAATATCATCTTTAATAACAGATTGCAAATAAAATAACCCTAACCTAAATACAATAGACAAAAAATCAATTAAATATTTATCCCCCCATACGTTCAGGGACTCTCGGAGAGTTTACAAACAACCCTAAAAAAACATGATATCGCTTTATAAAACCAAATATTTCCAAAGAAAGTTCTTTAGCTCACTAAAACTAAAACCCCTAAACACCAAAAAACTCATACTATCTACCAAATTCCATGTAGCGACTGCCCTAGTGTCTATATTGGCCAAACAACACAATATCTCAAAAATCGATTAAATGGGCATAAATATGACAAGAAAAATAAAACAGCTTTAACCAAACACGAAAATGAAGCAAAGCAATTTTTTAAATTTTCAGGACACAAAAATTTTAAGAACGGAACCAAATCAGAAAAAAGAGAATTTCTAGAAATGCTTTTCATTAAAAAACATGAAAACTCTATAAATGATAAAACAGATATTAAAAACCTGTATTACTACAACGTCATTAATTAATTTCAGTTTTATCGTATCATGCAAAAAAATTTTTTTTCCCACTCCCTTACACTCAAATAATATAATAACTTTTCTTAAAAAAAAAAAACCTATTTTCATATTTAATCTTCATAGCTAAATAAAAACAACAAATACTATTCTTTATATTTTAAAAAACTGTTTTTAACATTAATTGTAAATTAAAAAAAAAATGTTTTGGACTCTTATCTTGTCTCAGGATACGGAAGGAACTGCTTACTACCGTTTCAGTATAAATAAATATTTTAATTGTGCATGTCCTGAAATTTTAAAATGTTTGTAGATGTATGTGTTTATAAGTGTTTTGAAGTTTATTATTAATGGACAGATTTTCTAGGATAAGCCAAAAACATAATTAATTATTGTAAAATTGAAAAATATTTTATGTAATACACAAAAAAAAAAAATTATAATTATATATAAGTAACCACTGCCATATTAATTTTAGATGTATAAACACTGATGAAGGCTTTTGCCGAAACGTTTGTAATTAAACAATATGAAAAATTAAAAATAACCTTTTAATTTTCAAAATAAATGTGAACCAAAATCCCAAAAATTAAATTAAAAATTTATATATATATATATATATATATATATATATATATATATATATATATATATATATATATATATATATATATATATATATATATATATATATATATATATATATATATATATATAATATGAGTCCGCAAGGCCTTCGTTTCCGAGATACAGGGTGTTAAAGATTTTTTTTGACAAAAAATTTTTTTTGAAAATTATAACACCTAGCTTATGTTTTGCTGAACATAATTAGGAACAATAATTTTATTGAAAATTAAAAAATATTGTATAATTATACAATCATACAAAAATATTATATAATTATACATTTTGTTTTATTTTTTAAAATTTTGCTATAATAAAATTAGGTAAGTCGTATTTTTTTTTAAATCGAAATATCTCGAAAACGGTTGCTCATATCAATTTTTAACAAGTATACCTTTTTGACGTAAAAATGACAAAACAATTATTAAGTTTATTTAAAAATTTATTACAGGGCCGTACCAAAAAGTTGTGATTGTTCAAAATACTAAAAAGACGTGTAGGTGGCTCCCCCTACAAGTAAGAGCCGTAATAAGATTAGATTCGAATCCGTCATACCAAAAAACCCCCGGATACAAATTTTTTACTTCATGATTTACATTATTATAGATTGTATTAAAAAAAATAGAAAAATTAACTAAAAACTTTAACACCCTGTATTTCGGAATCGAAGGCCTTGCGGACCCATATTTGTATAGACTTTTATGTTTTTTTTTGGACCCTGACCACGTAACTGAAGTATTGACAACAGTCTTGAACGAAAATTTATTTCTATATGGTTCCTACCACCAGGGCCGTATCTAGGTATGGCCGCGCCCTTGGCGAGACTTAGCATTTGCGCCCCCCACACGGGGGGATTTGGGGAGTATGAAATACCCCCCAACGAAAACGGGAAGTCCAGGGGTTTTCCCCGGAAATTTTACAAAATTAAAGTGCAAAGCTGTAGCTTTAAAGTTTTTTGATACGAGAATTTCGTTTCTTTAAATTACCAATTTTGTGGTGGAATTTGTGTCAAATTTTATATTTTCTTTGTATGAAAATATTACCTACTATTTGAAAGAGACATGATTTACTAAAAGAAGTGGAATGTAAATTAACCATACATCCTTATTTGCGGATGATTACACTAAGAATAAATTTTCTTAACAATAAAATCGTAGTTACAAAAATACTGTGCATTTTTGTAATTTGTAAAATAAATTTATATAGTATACGACACATCAGAATAAAACTGATGATGCATTGATTAATACAGAAACTACCAGAAAAATGCATTAACTTTAGTCGGTGCTACCAGTACAGTTGTATTAGATACTTAATCTGTTCAATGATGACATCAGGATTTGCATTTTACACATTCTACTCTTACATATGCATGCTTGTTACCTTTTTAGGATCTGACAGCAGTGAAGCAAATAAGAGGTAAAAATTATTCTGTAATCAAACGTATTGGATTTGTATTACAAATTACTACAATTAGGTAGATAAAAATGGGTGCCCACATTATAAGCTAAATGTTAGTCCATCATCAGTCAAAACTGTACTATTCTTGCTTTTACCAGAGCAAGATCGTTGATGATATTGTTAAAATCAATCTAAGACGCAATGACGTATTCTATATTCAGAATTGCTTATATTGTAAATCTGTGTCGTTGATCATTTTTAACTTGCTTAACGAACGCTCACAACACGCTACACTTACATTGTTAAAAATATCCTCAACGCAATTTCAATATTAGAAGAATTTAAAATAACATCCAAATTCCACACATCCACACATCCTTATTGATGTCCCTTATTAGCTTCTTTGCGTGATACTTGAAAGTAAATACTTTGTTCACCAGCTCTAACTTATCTATTCTTTGGCTTAAATCGCACCAAGATCAGCTGCACATTTTTCAAGAAGAGGATCAGAATACTCACTTAACGACTTTCCGGTAAAAAATTAAAGTCAGATGAAACTGAATGGTACATGTTTACCCTCTTGTTCATTTCACTTTCAATCCGATCAAACACAACAAAACACTTTTTCTGAAATGATTTTTCAGCACTCAACGAATGTGTTTCATCTCCAGCCATTTCACCAGCCATTCTTTTATCTTTTTTTAGTCTCTTAAGAGAAAAACAACTTATAATTTTCAAGGTACTACATGTAGCTTTGGCTTTTTCTGTGTATTTCTTAATTCCTTCTTTACGTGGTTCTTCAACTTTTTTAGCTAAACCTGTAAGCAAACTTGATGCAGCGCCGAGAGTGGTCGATTTTCCTTGTAGGAACTTGTTTGTGCAGTCCGAGCTAATTAAAACATCAGACCATATCTCTAGCAAGCAGACAAATTCATAGTCACTATGGTTTAGAAGTTTTATAGCTCCAGATACTCTGTCGGCAAAAGGAACTAGTGCTGCTTCAAAATTATTAAATACCAATTTATCCTCAGCTTAAATATTAAAAAAATCAAAATTATTTTCTCGCTGTAGGTATCAGGATAAACTGATATTTTCTTAATAAATCATATATGTTTTAGTCGTAATATATTAAAAAGAATTAAATTAAGTATCTAAGTTGAAAATTTGTTATAAAATTGTTTTGTTGTAATGTATTTATTTAATTTTGTGAGTAAAAAATAACAACAATATGACTACGGTACTGACAACTGATCCTTGGCGGGCGCCCATCTCGCCACCGCCTGAATACGGCCCTGCCTACCACTCGCAAAAATGTCGAAAACATTAAATTTATGTAAGTTGTATGCGACACCTGTATTTGAGATTGGAGAATAGACCGCCAGGGGCCCGATTCTGTAAGCAAATTTTTTGACATTCCTTTCATCTATCTCTTTCGAAACAGTGACAAAATTACGAGTTACCTTTAAGGACAACAAGGACATGTTAACCCTATTTTGACATTCTCTTTCCTTATTTTTTTACAAAATCATCATTTTCTCAAAGATTAACTTTTCAACTTTAAAAAGGTACCATGTTATGAATTTTTTAAAAAGTCAGTTTTAGCACTTTTTCCGACTTTTCTCTGCGAAAAATGCATCAATAAGAATTAGCAAAAAAAATCTTTTTTTTTTCGATTCTTTACAAAAGTTTTATTGAGAGCACTCTTGATTAAGTTACAATTAAATTTAAATTTTTTACCAAAAATGGCTGTATGACATTTTTTTTATATAAAGAACAAAAAAAGCTAACTTTTGTACGGATATTTGTTAAGTTCTATGCACCTTTTTTTAAAAGTTGGTACTGGTGGTTTGCTATAAAATGTTATTTACCAAAAAACTTTGATTTTGCTCTGTACACTGTATCATTTCTAACTAAATAAATTTAAAAAAGAAATTAATAACGTAAAACGATGTTTATTTTTAAAAAACCGGTGCTCTGTTATTTGAGTTCTAATGACTATAATTTTTTTTCAATAAAGTATAAAAAAAGATCGTTATTTATGGTAGTTCTCAATTATATCTAATGATATTGTGTTCATTGACACACATTCAGTAATGTTAGATTATTTAAGGCATAATGACTAATCATAAACATGTTACATATCAATTTAGCGCAGGTGAAAACACTAACTTATTCTATTACATCGCGTTTTTTTTATTGACATACATTCGCTAACTGGACTTGCAAATAAAGAAAAGAAAATGTTCTGTCTTCTGTCAATTTCAATTATAAATAAATCATAAGTGCATTTATGTAAAATAAAGGCCAAGTTTTTTTCTTGGGACAGTCCACGAAGGCTAAGGCCTAAGTACTAACGTACCGTGGATGTCTGAAGTGTGGTAATAGGGAGTTTATTTACACGAGACTTAAATATTTGGAGATTTGGGGGAAAAGGAAAACCTCTACGGGCAGCAGGTTCCATAGTCTGGACACCCTAGGAATGAAGAAACAAACAAAGTGGGAAGTTGGGGCCTCTCAAGTTGGACTGTAAAAGGATGCATAAAAGTGGCATTACGGGTTATACGTCTGCTGTGAGCTTGCAAAAGGAGGAATTAGGAAGGCGTGAAAATACCTATAAGAGGGAGACAAATTCTCTACAGCTCGTCAGTGGGCAAGAGAAGGAAACTTTTCTGTAAGTGTGGGATCAATAATAAGACGAACAGCTCTTCTTTGGATGGAGTCAAGAATGCTAAGTGTTGTAGGAGAAGCCATGTCCCCAGACTTGAAAACAATACTCTAAAGAGGGTCTGATCAGGGATACATACAGAGTATACAGATTGGAAGGAGAGAATACTTACTTACCAAGCTTTTTTAAGGCTGCTGAGGATATGAATGTAATGTGTTTGTGCCGGTTAAGGTTATTCTCAAAAGTAAGACCCACAAGATTAACCGATTCTTTGTTCTGCAGAATTTGACCTGCTCATATGTAACGAATGATCATTAGCCGACTTTTTTTCGCGATAGCGAACATGACTGCGATTTGGAGGCATTAAACTGGACAAGATTTTTGGCGTCCCAATCCTAGATTACTTTAAGGTCTTGTGAAAACGATATCCGCATTGACTTGCGTCTTGTTTTTCAAATCAGAATTACAGGGTGGCTTAAGAAATTAAAGTGAAGGGTACTATCGTCAGCAAAACTGTGAATGTAATTGATTGTTGTGGAAGAGAGCAGATCGTTGATGTGAAGAAGAAACAGAGTACTAGTGCCAGTACTGAGCCCTGGGGCACCCCAGCATTAATTGGATAGAAACTGGAAGAATGACCATCTATATAATTGATATACATCGGTCAGAAAGGAAACTGGAAAACTAAAAACAAAGCTTAATTGGAAGGTCATAGGAAGTTTGTTAAAAAGCCCATCATGCCATACCTCTGATCAAAAGCTTTAGATATGTCAAGAGAAACGATCTGGGATTTACCAAGAAACTCAAGAGACTTGTTCCAGTTGTGTGAGACAAAAGATAGATCAGCTGTGGATCTTTCGTGCAGTGGCGGCTCGTGGGTTAAAAAGTAAGGGGTTGCAATTCTAATGGTTCTTTAAAAAAATAAATAAATAACCACAATAAACTTAATGTAAATAAATAGACATACAAAAACTGTAATAAAAATCATACAAGTAGCTACAATTTAACATATCCAAAATAAAAATATTTTCAATAAATGTAAATCAACCTGGAGATAAATAAAGGTTTCAGTGGGACTGAAACCGCATGCCGCTTGTGAGACTAAATTCAGCGCCCAATGCCAAGATAGGCAACTCCATATACTTACGCTTACTCGTAATGAATCCAATTGGGTTTGCAATTTTTGATTGGGAACCATCGCACGGCATCGGCTTTTGGATGCGACGCGAACGTGCGGTTAAATTAATGATATTTTAGGAAGCAGTCAAGTTTTTTAATAATTTGGCTGTTATTTCGAGATAACATTAATAAAACAATAAATACAGATGTTCGAATAATTTTTTTATAAATCTGTAACTATGTAATGATTAATATAAAGGGTCCTGCAGCTCACTTCGTTTTATGTAGCTATTTATTATTTATGTAAAATTTTCATATTTTACAGACGTTACCTTCAATACAGTGATTTCAGGAAAATAATTTTGTTATAAGGGTCAAAAAAGGTGAAGTCAGATGGTGCATTTTTTTTTAAATGGAATTTTTGTATATTTAGGCAACTTTGTGGTCATTTATATCTCTAAAATTTTGTCAACATCTGTTTAGTAATTTTCAGAGAAAAAATAAAATATAAAAAAACTGTTTTGCACCATTGAATTTAAAAATGAATAAAAACACAATGGTGCTTGATTAATAGAACTAAACAAGGAACTTATTAAGTAACGTAAATCAGCCGCTTTCATGTTTGTTAATTG
>JAHBCN010011184.1:0-29588 GCA_019359885.1 Listronotus oregonensis | reverse complement strand
TTATTCAAAAAATTTCTGTAATCCCCCTGGTCAAAAAACCAGAACCACCCCTTCATCCCCAGTCAGATGAATGGTCAAAGATTTAACGAACTCTTGATAACTACCTGAAAATTAAGTAAATGACCAAAAAAACAACTGGGACAACTGCATACACCGTTTTACTCTTTCGCTCCCGGTTCACGAAACAACTGGAACATCACCTGCAAAGTCATTTTGGAGCAGTTATTCTTCAGTTACACTTACTGGACGACCTTCAACCAATAAAAACCCACGAAGATTATGTTAGTCAACTAAAAGTAAATCTGCAAAAACCGAAGGGGTCAAATAAAAAAAAAAGTGGCCTTGAAGTCCCTATGACTTGAAAGCTAATCAAAAAGTTATTCGGTAAAAAATTTTTTATACAATCCAAAAAAAACCCGGGGGGTTCACCGATTTCAGAAGTCATGGAAGCCTAAGTAGTACCCGGCTTAATGATCTGGTGTACCAATTCAAGGCACAGCAAAGATAAAAGTTGTCATCTATAACGCTGTGTCGCTATCAAGATCGAGAAGATCTTGATCGAGACGATAAAACCGGGGGGCAATGTTACGGATTTGGGGGTAGTTTTTAAAGTTATTGAAATATTAAAGTTGAATTATTTTATTGGGTTAATTTTATTTAAATGGTTACCTTATTTTTTCCCCTCCCAGGGTTAATTCGGATTATCCTGAGGGCGCTGGAGACATCCATTTTCATTTTTTTCTTTTTGAGGCTTTGTGACAGATTTCTTATTTTTTTTAAATAGTGGCTAAAATTTTTTGGATGGATTTAAACGTGAAAAGATATATTTTTTGTTTTTATTATTTTTTCCGTTGAATTTTAAATTTATGTATTGGGTTTTTGAAATATTTTATTGATTAATTGATCTGATCTGATCTTATCTGATTTTTTGATTTTTCAAATTCGGGATCAGATAGTTGGATTGCTCGTCTGAATCCTATTATTACGGATTTTTTGTTCAAATGGTGGTGGAATTGAAATTTAAGTATCAGGAGAAAGTTTTTGTGTACCATTCGGTTTTTATGTTTTTTTCCCATGTGGTGTAGTGTTGTGTCTAAGAAATTTATTTTGGCATTTTAATTTCAATGGTAAACTTTAGTTTTTTTGGGATTTGTTAAAATTTATCCAAATATAATTTGACTCGTTTTTTGGATAAAAGTGATAAAACATCCACATATCTAAAAAATGGAACTACAAATTTTAGGTTTTAAAAACATTTTTTCCCCAAGATCTTCTAAAAACTAATTGTACAACTACACAGAGAAATTTATGACCCCATAACAACCTTCTTTTTTTTATACAACTTATCTTCAAAAGAAATATGTGATTTAAAGTAGAGAAATTTCATTTTAAATTCTCTTTGGGGATATCCGTAAATTTTTTAATTTCTGGCCATTTTTTTCTATTATTGTTGTAGCAAGGGATATTGGGATGTTGGTATATAGGGAGACAACATCAAGGGAAATAAGAATATGGTTTTCAGGAAGTTTGACGTTTTTATTTTTTCTTTAAATTTTTTTGGAATCTTTAATATAATAATCATTTTTATGTCCCAAATTACTTAGAATTTTTTAAAAATTTGGCCAGTGGAGCCAATGGAGACTGGACACATGATACTATGGGTTTAAAGAATTTTTCTTTGTGAAGTTTTGGGTCATCTCTCTAGTGTATTTGTGATTATCTAGAAGATCTTGAGGAAAATGTACTAAAAAACATAAAATTTGTAGTTCCATTTTTTACAGATATGTGGATGACTGCATCACCTCTATCCCAAAACGGTCAAATTATATTTGGATGAATTTAACAAATACCACAAAAACTTAAAGTTTACCATTGAAATAAAGAAAAATGCCAAAATAAATTTCTTAGACAAAACACTACACCACATGGAAGAAAACATAAAACCAGATAATTTTACAAAAAAACATGGTCGTCCCGATACTTTAAATTTCAATTCCAACCATCATTTGCACACAAAAAATCGTAATAATAGGATTGGCAGACCGAGCAATCCCTATCTGATCCCGAATTTAGACAAAAATCAATAAAAAAAGCAAAAGATGCTCTAAAATTAAATAACTACCCAGATCAATTAATCAATAAAATATTTCAAAACAGAATACATAAATTTTATAATTCAACGGAAAAAAACGATCAGGAAAAAAATAATAAAAACAAAAAAATATATCTTTCTCTACCGTTTGTAAATGGCCTATCACAGCCACTATTTAAAAAACATAATATAGAAATCTGTCACAAAGCCTCAAACCTTTTATCAAAGAATTTTAGTAGACTTAAAACAAAAACTCCAAAAAACAAAAAAAGTAACATCGTATATCAAATTCCGTGTAAAGATTGCACCGGTGTATACTGCCCTGTTAAGCATAAGAGTCGTATCTCCATATTTGAATATTTTGAGAAAATAAGAAAAAACCGTTTGTCTTTCTGCCATCCTAAGTACTAATATCCTTGAAATTGTAATAACCTTAATGTATACATTTTTTGACGTAGAATTTAAATACAAACTTGTTTTTTACAATTAAGTGTATAAACCATGTTTTTGTTAGTTACGACAAATTTGCTAACAATCAGCAACTAAAATAGTAATGATGATTAGTTTAACAAATCGTAAGTGACCATCTATAGAAAAATACACTTAACAAAGGTTAAAATGTATATTATAACTTTAATTTTTTCATATAAATGATTTTACAAAAATATATGTTTATTGCTCATGAGACGCTGAGCTGTAACTTACTAGTAAACTATAACTGTTTAACTTAAACAACGTTTTAAGTAGCTAAAAAACAACTAAACATTATTTGTATTTGTAACTAAAACGAAAACTCTAACTTATATCCAATAAATACACAGCAATATTATGTCAACTGAATTTTGATTATGATTAATAATTTATTCATCCTTCATTTACAGGATTTTCGGATACCGGCAAATTATTCCAAAATTTATTCTGGTAATGGGAATGATTCACGAAGTCGGTTTATAGAGTGTCCTTCCTATTTTGACTTATACCGCGATAGTCGGTCTTGCATTTAGGCTTTTCCAAACCATTTTGGTGCTTTGCTACTAAAAATTCAACCACTATAACCTCTTGTTCACTAAATTTGCATTTGTACGACAATGACTGATTTCGTGCTTTCAAAATCAACCTGCACCATATTGTTTAAATATGGCCGAATTATTCTGTTTAATTTATACTGAGACTTTTGTCTTCCCAGTTGAAAAAATTGTTAATTTTCATTTCAATTAATTTCACTTTGGACGAGTTAGCTTTTGAACAGCATCTTTATAATCTTCAGAAATCAAACACCTTTTTCATTTGCTTTAGGACTTTTCTACCTGGTGGTGAAATGAGTCAACATAAAATCATATGTCCCGGTTCAAAAAAATTTAGAGATAAAGATTTTAAGCACGTCAGAAGAATTTACCAGTACACACAGAAACTAAGAAAGCCCAATTTTTATTTTGAGCTGCACAGTTGTCCAACCACAAAATAACATTTTCCATCTCTGTTATCCAGAAAAAAGGCATGAAGGCACTAATAATGTCTTCTTTAGACCGTCCCGATATCGCTTCATGCCAAACTACTGCTGTGGGGAATTTCTTGTGCTTTCTTCCTATTGTAACAATACTTTCATTGAATGCTATAATACGAGTACGAAAAATAAACCTCCTTAAACATTTCGCACCGCGGCAGCATCAATTACCTAAAAAAACATTACTTAGGGAGAAAAAACAATATTAAGAAACATGTTATCGAAACGTCGCGGCAGGAAGAAATTCAATTTACTGTAACTAGCATCGAGATGGTAGTTGGTAAATTTGAATTTACTGCAACTTCTAAATAGCCGCCAGCCGCCAGCGCCATAATAATCCCAAAAATATATGTTAAACATTATATAATTTTATTACCTTCTGAAGATCTGCTGAACATGCCAGTGTGTTCGGATTATCCTTCAGCATCAATTTGATATTGTTGTCGAGCTGAGTTTGCCTTTTCAATATGTTTATTCCATGAATCACACTCAGCAATCATTTTCCAATATTTTCGGGATCATGATTGGTAGTTATTTTTATGGTTTTTGAATGCTGCACAAGTAAAGCACTCTTCATGTCAAGTGCAGCGAATGAAATGTTCATTTACTGACGACTTCCCTATATAAATAATAGGAAAATTAATTGTTGGATGTTTCTCCTGAAGTCGTTGTACATATTCACTATGGTGATATCATTTGGAAGGTATCTCTATTTGGAGCGTGTTCCTCGGTAGTGTGAAATTGAAGGCTTGAACGACTCTATGTGCTCTCTGATTATAGAACGTCTATTTTTCGAGGAACTTAGCGCTCTCTTTTGGGATTTTCTGCCTTTAACTGAGATGTTACAGTTGTAGTGGAAGAAATGCACTTCAGGATAATTCGATCATTGTTTGGCAAATATCCAAGGGTGGCTAAGAAAAATATTTTACATACTTCCTGAAGTTTACCGTTATCATCTTTGAGTCTATGAGTAAAACTCATTGCCGTCTTGAATTTAAAATACTTTTCTTTTTGTATTTTTCTTTTCCGTCATGTTTAACACAAAGTTTTTGCTCTAAATCCGTTAATTGCAAAATTTAAATGTATATTTGCACGTTGATGCTTCTGAAATTTTTAGTACAGCATTTTTTGCACTTGCTTCCACATGGTCTTTCAGTAAAACTTATTTTCCATTCTTCTAATTTTTTGTTTTTCTGTTCTGTAAAGACGTACTAAATCTTCTTCGTTTACGTAGCTGTCCCGATTTTTATATAAACTGGCTTTTCGATTTTTCGGATTGCTCAATTGCAGCATCAATCATGTTATCGACAATTTCGGTAACAAGTTGGTAACATATCCTGGATATTGTTATTTGAATTCGTATTTATAGTGTTTTCAGGGACGAATAACTATGTCTTGATGGATAATAATAGTCGAAGGATACCTAGGTTCCTCATTTTCTGTTTCTGAGGTTGATGAACTAGGCGACGATGGAATCACAAAATCTGGATCATTCTTTTCGCAATTTTTTGTTAAGCGGGTTTTAGCGTTTTTTTCTTTAAATTACTTTAATTTACTGGCCAGTTCTTTATTTTGCCTTGCTAGCTACAACATTCGTATAGATCTGCTATTAGTATTAGCAGCCATTGCACCTAAAATAAGGCTATTTTACCAAACGAAGAAGGCTACGAGTAAAAAAATAATTTCAAGAAATAATTGTTGGCATAGATCAAAATATATTCAAAATGGTTTTCTAGGTATAAATTATCTGACATTAAAAATTGGTACCTAAATAATATGTTTTTCATTTTTATCACAACATAGATCATAGTATGGATAGCTACCAATTTACATCAAGAGAATTTATTATATTTTGGTTCATACTGTGGTATTATTTTTGTTTTAATTGTAATTACAGTTTAAAAACTTATCTTTAGAAATGAAACTCCGTATCTCCAGAATATTGCTATTTACGTAGAAAATCATTAAACACAGAAATTATAATAAGAATCCTAAATATTCTAATACTACAATTTTAGTACACAAACTAACGGAACACAAACAAAAACTAATGGAACACAAAGCTTTAAAGAGTTTTTAGCTTCTTGTCTCTAGGTATGGAATATCAATAAATTTACAATTTACTCACCTTCTTTTAAAGTCCTCCATAGTGTGGGTATCACTTTAACAATACAATAAGGGTACCGTGTATTTATTTCTAAAAGAACAATAATACTCACTGTCCCAACAAAAGCAAACAAATAGATTTTAGAGGTTATCTGTCAAGCGTCAAAATACTAGATTGCGCGGCAAAGCCGGTGTTAAATCAATTAGACGTATCTACTTCATTGTTAAGTAAATATGTCGCATGTACGTTATGTTAGGTTAATTTGTCGTATTTGAAGTGCAAATACGACATATATACCTAAAAATATGCAGTTTGGACAATTTTGCTTAACAAAGTGAACATAATTTCTCATACGACAAAGAAATAATATTGTTTGCTGGCCAGTAATGAATGTTTTACGACATTTTGATCTAACAAATAGATGTAAAGTTTTGATATGATGTGAAATACCAGAAAATCTCAAAATTGCCAAAAGGTGCAGATACGACTCTTATTCTTAACACGGCGGTATACATCGGTCAAACAACGCAGTATTTGGAAAATAGGCTAACAAAGCCACAAATACGACAAAAAAAATGCAACAGCCTTAACGAATCACGAAAAGACAAAGGGACATAATTTCAATTATAATGAAACAAAAATACTTAAAACGGAACCAAACCAAAAAAAAAGAGAGTTTATGCAGATGATCGAAATCCAAAAAAACTCAAATTCCATAAACGATAAAAAAGATATCAACAATCTTAATAAAATATACATCGCCCTTCTTTAATAATCAGTTCATATTTTATTACTAATATAAG
The DNA here is from genome assembly GCA_019359885.1 of Listronotus oregonensis. NCBI lineage: Eukaryota > Metazoa > Arthropoda > Insecta > Coleoptera > Curculionidae > Listronotus > Listronotus oregonensis. The sequence continues at coordinate 23,082 of JAHBCN010011184.1, read as the reverse complement.
TAGTCCGTTCCTTGTGTTGTGTTGTTAAAAATGTAAATATACACATATTTGTTGATTAATGTTACTATTATTTTTAAAACTCTAGGGTAAGTTTTTTTTGTGTTTTTTTATTTGGATGACACTAGTTATACTAACTTTGTTTCTGAAACCTAACTTTTAGATTTGAAAAAGATCGAACATGATCGAAACGTCATCAATATAAAGTACTAAAAACATAATGTTTACGTTCTGGCAGACCTAAAACCAAGAAATCAAAACGAAAAAAATTATATTATTATAAAAAAAAGGGCAAAAAAAACTAGAATCTCTATATATATATATATATATATATATATATATATATATATATATATATATATATATATATATATATATATATATATATAAATATATATATATATATATATATATATATATATATATATATATATATATATATATATATATATATATTAATATATATATATATATATATATATATATATATATATATACATATATATATATTATATATACATATATATATATATATATATATATATATATATATATATATATATATATATATATATATATATATATATATATATATATATATATATATATATATATATATATATATATATATTTATATATTCATCTGTGAATAATATACGAAAACAACGATTTCCCGACTTTTTTCTTTGCATCCATTCACAGAATTGAACTCTTGGTTGTAAGTCTTGGGGTTTAAAATTTTTTTCATTCTTTGTAAGTTAAGGAGGGAAAAGTTGTTCGTAATATTTCACATACCACACTTTGGAACATTTTCCCAATGCGATTCGCCTGTACTAGCCCCGGGATTAGGAAAAGCTTCGGGCCCCTCATTGCCTTGCCGTACATGAAATCCCCTAAGAATGAATACTCCGCCTTAAAAATATTTTTGGGAAACACGATTTGAAAATTAAAATTTTGACTTTTAATAATACTGGCAATTGACTTTGATTGTTCCATTTAAATCAACGCCTATAATGCTTTCTTAATAAACACACTTTAGATATATATATATATATATATATATATATATATATATATATATATATATATATATATATATATATATATATATATATATATATATATATATATATATAAAAAAAATTTAAAATTTTTGGGTATGGGCCCCGGGGGGGCTAATTAAAGGAACATTTTTAGTTCAACGAGCTTTCGAAAATATTTATTTCCTTTTCAGGTCTAAAATGGAAAAAACAATACAATAAAAAAAAAAATTTTTCTCAATTTTAGGTATACTTAAATAAATGCATTTTTTAAAAAGTTGGAACATCAACAACAGCTGTTTTTAAAAGAAACGGATATTTTTAAATTTTTTTTAAAAAAATTCTTTAATGTTTCAGTTCTAAGTTGATACATTTTTAAAATTTTAAAAATTGTTATTAAATGTAAGACTAGTCGAATGATGTTTATACTACTTTATTTTTTTGGTCTTTTTTTTTTAAAATATTTTTTTTGTTTTTTTTTTTTTAATGGGGTATAAGGCCCGGGGATATCTGGGGTTAAATTAAGATTTGAATTAATGGTTTGTTTATTTAAAGAAATGTGTATTAATATGTAAAATTAAATTTTTGTTTTTTTTTAAACAGTAAAAAAATTTTTAAAGTCAAATTTTATCTCTCAAAAAAGGATGTTTTAAAGGGATTCTGTGTGAGTGTGTAGGTAAAATTTTTCTGTCCCTGGGGGGAATGTTTTTAGGTTGTGCATGTGTCCCCCTTTTTTTTAATTTAAAATTACATAAAATTCGTCATAAGTAAATCTATTTTCCAGTTAAGTTAAAAAATATTTTCTTTAACCTAGATATCTTGGCCTTTACCCCTTCCCAAAAAAAAAAAAAACTTATAAAAAAAAAAAATACATTTAAACTAAAAAGACCCTGAAATGAATAAAGTGGTATAGAAATCCATCCATTCTGAAGTCTTACATTTAAAAACAATTATAATTTTTAAAAAATTTTCACTTAAATAAAAACTTAAATGAATTTTTAAAAACAACAATATCCGTTTCTATACATTGTAAAATTCGCTTTGTTGATTTAAACTTTAAAAAAGATTTAGTTGTAAGTATACCTAAAATTGAAAAGATTTTTTTTTTAAAATTTTTTTCCCTATTGTAGACCTGAAGAAGGAAAAAATTTTTTAAAGCTCTTAATGGGGTTTCATTTAATTTTGCCCTCCCTGGACCGATACCAAAAAATTTATTACCTTTTTTGTTTAATTTCGGCCAAGATTCCCCCCTCCTTTTTTTATATATATATATATATATATATATATATATATATATATATATATATATATATATATATATATATATATATATATATATATATATATATAGGGGTTTTTAAAAAAAACCATCATCAACTTTTTTTTTAAAAAGGGGTAATTATTTATTTTTTTTGAAGCAGTTAAAAAATTACAATGATGTATAACAGTTAATATTTTTCTTTAAAAAAACATATTTTCCATAAGAGACAATGAGTAAGACAAGGAACGCACATCATTTTTAAAGGCGTTCCATATTTGTTAATAAGTTTAAAATTTATACATTTTTGTAATTGGGATAAAAAGAGGTTCAAAAAATAAAAAAAAAACCCAGGTCCGTTTTTAAAAAAAAAGTTGATGATGGTCTAACGAAAACGAAACGTGTACGAAAATCTCTCAACGCTGTTTTGTAGCCTTAAAAAAAGGGGGTAAGAAAGTGTCTTTTTTTTTGATATTTCTTTTCGTCAAAAAAAAAAAAAAACGAAATAAAAAATTTCGGTTTTTTGGGGTATCTCCGGAAGATGGGTTTCCCTTTTAATGGGTATTGTTAAACCAAATGCCCTTTGCCATTTTGAACCGACTTCGTATCTCTTACGGTTTCCGGATCCCCATGCATGATAAACCATGCACTCAAATTTTTTTTTATATATATATATATATATATATATATATATATATATATATATATATATAATATTATATATATATTTAATAAATATATATATATATATATATATATATATATATATATATATATATATATATATATATATATATATATATATATATATATATATATATATATATATATATATATATATATATATATATATATATATATATATATATATATATATATATATATATATATATATATATATATATATATTTTTTTTGTGTTGTAGTTTCTTAGACCTTAGTTTATAATATTTAATTTTCTGTAGGTTTTTTCTTGGCTTTGGTCTTTTTTTAACCCAGATAGTCCTACGAAAAATGTGGGGGTGTAAATTTTGTGGGATGATAAAAAAATAATAAAACAATAGCCACAAAAAGCATCTTTAATGAAAGATTTTAATTTTTTTTTAAAAGTTACATTTAAGGTCTGTTCTATATTTAGGACATTAGGAACACAGGTAGGAACATTATTTTTTGGTATGGTAATCTATAAAACAGTTTACATGCACTGCAATATCACATTTCTGACATCTGTAGTTGCCTTTTTGTGACAATGGCCACATCTTGTTTGTTTTTTTTGTTTTCTAACTAGATGATCGAGTCTGTATATTTAATATCATCATTCGTGTGTTTCGATAGGTGTCCTGTTTGATATGCAAATGGTTTTTATTTTGAAGTAGTTACTTACCAACTCTTCTACGAAAACCCAATTGGTCCATTTCTCCACATCATGTCTGTATAGTTGCCACGCTTTTTTGTAGTGCAAGATCTACACAATGAGAAAAAAGGGGGAAAATACCACTTTTTTCCCCGGCCACACGATATAGCTCTAGGTTCTGATCGGCCCTATCAACATCACCCATATTCTTGTTGTAAAAAATGAACGATATTTGGCCTGACCTAAAAAGAACACAAATATAAAATAAAAGAAAAGAGAAATAATTTTTATTTACAAACCTGTATATTTTGTTTATGTTTGCTTGAATATCTTTTTACGCTGTGTATCGGTTCCACCCCAGCATAATTTGAGCACAGTGATACTATGCTGTTGTCATTCCATCTGACAGCTATAATATTGTTATCCAATATTTTTGAAAATCATATGAACCACGGTCTTTCTTTTTCAATATTTTGCTGTCAACCAATGAATTTCCAGGTAAACGATTTTTCCCTTACTGTACCTGTCCAAAAAGTTTTTCTCAGACAGTATTTCTAGCAGAGTACAGACGTAAAAAAATTATCAAAAAATAAATTAAACATTTCATTAGGCCACTTTTTGCGTAAGGCATCTGCATACTCAAGGACAACTCCTGCTCCGACACCATACTCAGCATAAGCAACACTTATATTAGTAGATATTCCCTGATATGGCTCGAACCAATAAACGTAACCTAGTCTACTCGTTCCTGCCCAAAGTTTATATCCATATCTGATTGGTTTGTTTTTTATAAATTGTTTGGCACCATGTCTTCCAAAGTAGGGTACCATAGACTCATCTATGGAATGAATTTCTTGTAATCTACCGAACTCCATAAATTTTAAATTTAGATGTTGAAATACAGGTCTTATTTTTGAAAATGTATCTGTGGGATCAATGAGTTATTGTCTCTAAAATGAAGGTGTTTCATTATGAAATTAAACTTGTCTCTAGAAATTGCGTTGGCTACTAAATCATTGTGGGAATCCTGTTCCTTTTCCAAAAACATTCTTCGTCGTGGTATAGGCATATACCACTGAGAATCAACACTCCAATAAATGCTTTTATTTCAGTGTTACTAACTGTTTGATTTTCGTTCTTCTGCATCGCATACCTATTAGTTTTCTACAATTAGATTTATTAGACTTTCATCAAAGAAATCATTCACAATGGTGTTTTTACATTATTAGTAACATCTTCATATTCGAGGGAATCATCTGGGCTAATCAAATCATTTTTACCCAATGATAAACCTTTTTCTTCTTTGGTTTCTTGGTTTGGTAATGTTATTTATTTGTCGAAACATAAACAGATAATGGTAGATCATCATCTGAAGACCAATCATCTGCTGTGTCTAGAACTGGAATTTGTAATTTTATCTCAGACGGAGCACTTAGTTGGGAAGCTGGCGCATTATCAATGTGAACTTGATTCTCATCTCCAGAATCTTCATCTGTTATGTCATCACATGCATTTGTTGGAGGAAATATGGTTAGGTCTCTAACATTATTTAGCATGTTTTCATCTTCTTCTAACATACTTAGAGCTTCATTTAGCGAAAATCCCCTAAAATAAAAATGTCGTGTATAGTCCAAATGACCTAAATTTAGAACACCCAAAATCAAACCATCAAAACCATATTATTTTTTATAAAAACATTACTTATACTTAACTTTTAGTGAAAATACACATTTTTGCTATAAGAATATAATACTCACTGAAATATTTAAAGAAATTAGAATAATAAATAAACTTACCTAACAAAACGGATCCCATAGTCAGCTATTTTGCCAAGATTCACAATTTACCGCGTAAACTAAACACAAAATACTCAAAAAAATAAGAGCCGGTACTTTCGTTCCCGGTTAAATATATTTAATAGGCGATTACTGCTAATCAAAACATTTCCAGTACTTTCTGCCATGGTTAAAGTTTAATCATGATTACAAGGGGGCGTGTCTACTATTAAATTTAACGGCCTGGTAAATAGACAATTAATAGAGATAACCGAGGTTTTCTAACCTATAATAATTTAGCAAGCAGAAGTAGATACCTGAAAGTTATTGATAAAAAATGGATTTAAATGAAATAGATGATCTTTTTGATGACAATGATGAAGAAATATTTGACTTTGTGAATAATTTTCGGACATACACAATAAGGGAAAGACAAGACCATTTTAATTTATGGAATGATGAAGAGTTTTACAGAAGGTTTCGATTAAGCAAAAACACTGTTACAAATTTGTTGACTGAAATTGAGGAACAATTAGGAAATGAACCTGCACAGTATGTAATTTTATTATTACAAATTTTACTTTTGTTAGAGTTAACCTCATTTCAATTATACAACACTTCTATTTTAGATATCATGAAGTCAATCACATGACTCAGTTATTATTAACTTTAAGATTTTATGCGACTGGAGATTTTTATATTGCTACAGGAGATTCCATAGGTATACACAAAACCACAGCAGGAAGAATTATTCATCGGGTAACTGATGCTATTATAACCCTTCAACCAAGATATATAAAATTTCCAGAAAATGAAGAAGGTAAAAGAGAAATCAGAACAAACTTTTATAATTTAGCTCGTTTTCCAAATGTAATTGGTGCTGTGGATGGCACACATGTTCCAATTCAATCACCAGGTAAGCAAGTGTTTAGTGAACAAACTAAAAACAGCATACAACATTTTCTGTCATTGAGAGAAGGCTTTTTTATTTATTAATTTTTGCATGTCCTGGTGTTTAGTACACGTTACCTAAATATTGACAATTTCACTGTTATAAGCATGGCTTTTTAATGACAAATATTATTTTTATTTGCTCTTATTACATCTTTTTTAGAGGCCCTAATGCAGAAGTTTTTAGAAATAGAAAGGGGTATTTTTCTCTGAATATTCAAGCTATTTGTGACAGTAATAACTATATATTAGATATTGTATCTCGGTGGCCTGGTTCAAGTCATGATAGTCACATATTTAGAAATTCTTTTATTAAGCAGCGATTTGATAATGGAGAGTTTAATGATGCTGTTCTTCTGGGAGATAGTGGTTATCCCTTGACAAATTATTTGATGACTCCAATTCCAAATCCTCGTACTCCAGCAGAAGAATTATACAACAGATCTCATATATCCACAAGAACTGTAATAGAACGTAGGTTTGGAATATGGAAACGAAGATTTGCAATATTGAGAGTTGGTGTACGAAGCAAACTACAACTTGCACAAAAAATTGTAACTGCTAGAGCTATGTTGCATAATATTGCAGTTTTAAATAGGGCTCCACAAATCGATGATGAACCTGTTGATGAGGATAATATACCTCCTATTAACAATGAAGAAAATGACTTTAGACAGCATGTGCTTCAAACATATGTTAATTATTTTCAAACATTATTGTAGATTGAGTCTTTGTGACAATAGAAAAAAATTTTAATTGTATATATATAAAATTTTCAATAAAATTAAAATTGTTTTACTTGAATATTAATTGTGATATATATATATATATATATATATATATATATATATATATATATATATATATATATATATATATATATATATATATATATATATATATATATATATATATATATATATATATATATATATATATATATATATAATATATATATATATATATATATATATATATATATATATATATATATATATATATTATATATATATATATATATATATATATATATATATATATATATATATATATATATATATATATATATATATATATATATATATATATATATATATATATATATATATATATATATATATATATATATATATATATATATATATATATATATATATATATATCGACTCCAAATAGAAACATCTGTATCTCGAAAAAACACGTTTTAGAAAACAGGTTTAAAGTTTCAGGGGTATTTTTTGATTTGCAAAGCATCAAATAAATATTGGGCACAAAATTTTTACCACGGTGTACATATGTTTTTTAGGCACCCTCTTAAAAAACATTGTAGTTAGAAAATTGGCTATTTTTTTTAAATTTAACTATAAAATAGTTACGATGTTATTATTGAATAATATTTGGGTATTTATTGTCGTATCTTAAGATAAGATGAAACTGTAGGGCATATTTTAAAAAAATATTATCGTATGTTAGGATACAATGTAACCATCGGGAATTTATTAAAATGTAATTATCGTCTCTAAAGATACGATATGACATATATAAGTACAGATACAGATATAGCAAAACTATTTCAAGCAAATAAAAACAACACAATTAAGAAAGTAAAATATTTATTTTAAAGAAAAATAAAAATACAAATAAAGAAATGGATCAACCCATTAACTAATTTTTTGACAAAAATTCAATTATGTTTCTGTCAGAATCTTCTTTCTCGTCATTATCTCCATGGGGAAGGTTTTGGTAAAAATAATGACATAAATCTGGGATTTTATTTTTACATAGGAATTGTAAGTGTTCAAACTTCTTGTCAGATATTTTAAGCGGGCCGTTATAAGCCTTACCCAATTTCTTCTTTTGGCAAGTTGACTTTAGTTTAATTCTCTTACTTAAGGTTGGTTTTTTTAAATCCAGTAAGAAATGATCATTTTCGTCAACAAAATCGTATTTAATTTTTATTTTTAATGGATCATCAAATAATATTTCAATTTCTCTGATGTCATTCCATTTGATATTTGTTCCAATTTGATCTGTTTTCCAGTTTCTTTCAGGTGTTACTAGTCCCTTTAAGTCATAAATCATATCTTGACTGACTTCTATAACGTCGTATGGTTCACCTGTAACTTTCGCCATTTTTATAAGCATAATCTACTGCTCAGGTGTATAAATTACCTTGCCCTTTTTCTGTCGTTCTATAAGAGCATGGACGCTGTCCCTCTCATTTTGCGTATGGCCTTTCTCGAGGAAACGGTGAGTAATATTTACGTTATATTTTTCTGCTGCATACACATACATGGCATAGATAAACCGATTCCTGTTTTGACCTATGCAATTATCTGTATAGAAAACAAGGGTATCAACACCATTCTGCTTTTGATTTTTAATGTAATCCAATACAAAACTACCAATTTCATTAGCTCCTCGTTTTGCAATGGTCTCGTGCCAGACATAACAATATCCTTTATTATTTCCAAGGTCAAAAAGGGTTAGATTATAGGTACTGTATTTTAATTTGTAATAAAAAAGGCTTACGTCTTTGTGTGGGGTAACTAGAGTTTTTTGTAAATCATAACAGGCGACGTTAAATAATTTATCATCTTTTGCCTGCTCCTTATCCTGTTCTTTTAATTTTCTTACAGCGTCTTTGTTTGCTAGGTGTTTTCTTTTCTTTTCTTCAATTTCTTCTCTTTTGCTTTCATCTGCCAGCAAAAACTTGTCACAAACCTCGCACTGGTCTTTTTTTGGTAAAAAACCCTATATTAAATTCATGCTCAAAGACATACCGGTACTGTCTGCAGGTTGCAACTGGACTAATATTTTTTTCCTTGGCCCAATCTATGTACAGTCTATACATCTGAGCTATGGATTGTATATCAGCTTGTAGATATTGACGTTTTGAATCCTTACGAATATAATGAGATTCAGTTGTGGGAAGAGACTCAATATGCTGCCTTACAAATTTTCTGGTTACTTCTACTTTGGGATCTGTACTTGTTACTCTGCCTCTACCATCTGGACTACCTACTCCAATCGCGTTTTTTTCCAATTTAAGCATTACAGTTCTTATCCAGATATCAGTAATACCGAGAGTGTTTAGAAAAAAAGTTTTGCATACTTTAATGATCGATTCATCAACTGTAAAATAATATTGCATTGTGTATTGGCGCCTTGAATTTTTTCCCTTTACCGTTTCCACTTTCTTTTGCTCCTTTTTTACATGCTTTGATATAAAGTCCATGTGCTTATTATGATTTCCTAATTTCCAGAATTTAAAAAAAATATATTTACACTGATCTTCTAAAATTTTCTTGTAACATTCCATTCTACACTTTTTCTTTTCACAACTTTCCTTGATTTTTCTAGCCTGAATAATTTTTTTTGTAGCGTATGAAGTATATTCTTGTCCTGTATTTCTTTTTTTTAGCTATGTTAAATTTCCAAGTTTTCTCATTTCTATACTTTTTTCTACCTGGCGATATATTTTTTTCCGCATCCATGTTGGTGTTCAGTGACAGTTTCTAGAGTTACTGATAAATTCACGTCCTGTGAAACGTTTTTTTCTACTAAGCTTGTTTGTTCATTAGCATCATCTTTAAGCTGCAATAAAAAAATTGTTTATTCATATTCTTGCATCACACCTTATTTTAGTACCTCAGATATGGTATCCTCCATAGGCAAGGTGTCCCCATCAGTATTTTCTAAATGCTCTTTATTTGTAGAAGAAGCTGTTTTTTCATACATTGGAAACTCATCTTGAGCAATTCCAAATAATAATGCGGCAGGGTCTACTTCTTCAAATCCAGGATCAAACTCATTTTCAAGAAAAATTGGCGGATGTGCTAATGCTTGTTCTAAGCTTGTGTTGGGACATTCGTTTTCAGTATGGCTACTGTTCTCTTCTAAAAGGTATAGATATTATTAAAAACGATATGAAATAACAAAATAGTTATAAGAAACTTTAACACAAAACTTTTGAATTTATACACAACGCAAAATTAATATATCGTAAAAAAACCTAATTAATCATGAAATGTCTGTTAGTGCAGGCTTATAGCCCGTGCGCAACCACTCTAAGCACTTAAATAATACGCCGCTAAAGCTATCAAACTGTTAAAATTATATAGTCTTAATAACAATTTATCACTTACCTTGTGCTAGCTTTACCAAAAATCTTCCTCTTGAACACATGTTTTATGAATAATTTACAGAAACTTTAGATAAACAACAAAACTAACTAAAAACAATACTGCCTTGTCTCTTTACCGATAGCAAATAAACGATTATTAATTTTATCGTAACTTACGTGCACTAACATCGTAACTCGAACGGAAAGAATTTATAGGCCATCCCGGTCGGAGTTGCCGGATTTAGATTATCGTATGTTAAGTTACGATAAAAATGCACTTACCAAACTAAAAATATTAACATCTTAAGTCTACTTACGATAAAATTACTTACTTAGCATGTATGTACTATTATTGTATCTAGACATACGATGACTGACTTTAATTAAATTTGTTGCATTCTGCTTGTAACTTTAGATACAATGAATGTTATTTCTTTATTTGCTGTTTATAAAGTTTGTATCTTTAGTTAAGATATTATTTAAGCCAGATTTCTTGCGAAGTAGATACGATTAAACTACTTTTTTAAATAACAATATTTTTTTTCAAAAATGTTAAAAAAAATATTTTTTAACGAAAGAGAAGAACATTTTATACTAGAAAGTAGTCTTAACTCAATTTCGTCAAAAATTGAGTTACGATGTTTCTATTTGCGAGCGTCGATGTATATAATATGCCAAATATTTTTAAGCTACTTTTTATAAATTTTAAGTGATATTTTAAAAAATAACCTAAGTAAATTAACCTCTATTACTTTAAATAAAACAGCAGTTAAATATAAATTTTAAACATTCTTTATTATTACAAACTACAGATTACATGATTTTTAAGAGGACATTAAATAATAACCTTTAAAAGATAAATAATTAATGGCTTGCACCTACACTTTGTTTAATCTTATTGTGTAACTCGCATTTCAAAATTTCTAACTTTATTTTTTCTTGTTCTTCTGTTAAATTGAATAATATTTTTTTTCTACTATTTTCCAGTTGAATTTCTTCAAGTTCTTGCTGCTTTCTCTTCATTTCTAATACTAATATTTCTTTCTTGAGTTTCCATTCCGCTTCTTGTCTCTCTTCATTTTCTTTTTTAATTTTCAATTCAGTTCGGTAATATTCTTGCTGAATTTCTGTAAGCACTTTTTTGCTTTCTGCTAATTGTTGAAAGCTTTCTATGTTTTGTTTTTTTTCTTCACTATGCACAGTTACTCTTTTTCTCTTTTTTAAATTCCACAGCTTTGAGTTTGTTGTCGGTGAGATGTTTTCCTGAAATTTAAAGAGAACGTGATGTTAAAACTATATATCTCTATAATGTCTGTTTTAGGTAGTATCACTACTGTTGCCAAAATGGTAATAATTACAATGTGGGTATGGTTGAGAAAGTGTAGCTATTAATTATAAAAAATTAGTTGTTAGTATTAAGTTAAGAGTTTTATTGTTAATAAAAAATTATGCTGCTTCTAAGTTGAGATAAAACAATTAAACCTTTGTATTTTATTCTTTAAAATTAATAATTTGTAGGTTTTTGGATATACTAGTTTTAAACCTTTAATAATAAAAAAATTCCCCTCTTTAAAATTATTGAAAATGTCACAAAACCATAAAAAAAATCTTAAGAGACCAATAAATATGTCACATGTAAGGCAACTCAACTGTAATGTTTTAGAAAGCGGAAGAATGTTATCACACTTGGAATGGCCTAAAACAGACACTTCCTTTATTAAACATAAAAGTTAACTTTAGTTCTGTTGCAAACAAAATTTTGCCTTACACTTTTTGAATCATGAATGCTTTTCATATTATACTCTCTACAGATATTGCTTTACCGAGATTCTTTTTGTAAAGTGCATTTCTATTTGGAACATAACACACAGTTTTAACAATCCATTTATATTAGGAACTAAAAACACTTACCAATTGTGTCACTCTTGGTGTGGTACTTGGAATATGATCAGTGGTATGTCCCATAGTACTTGTTCTGTTTTCACTGTAATTTTTCTTTCCAACTGTCTCCTCCGTGGAATTCTGAAAATATTAAAAAATAAATTCTAGATTCATCTTCCACTACCTTAAGACATAAACTTTAGTTTTTTAGGGTATTTACTTACTTATTTTTAAAGTATAATTGTAAAGATAAATTTTAACATAAAAATCATTGACTTTATTATTATAAATTGTTACGAGATATGATGTTGCTTTTTAAGGGTGTTTTCAAGAAAGTCAAAAAAGTTATAATACCTATGTTCCTTAGGTTATTTTAAAATTTATTTAAATATTCGTTGTTATAAGGTTGAGGTTGGGACTCGGGTTGGGATGAGCATATTCTTCATCTAAAAATATAATAAAATAAATGTTATATTACAGAAATACTTGGTGATGCAAAAATTTGTAGCATGCAAACCTAACAAATATGCCCCTTATAGTAGTCCTTACATTAAATTTCTATACTACTTTTAAACAAATAGTAACATTTACCTGGTTTTTGCACATTAAATCTTGGGTCTTCATAAATTAAATATTCTCCCATGTTAATTGAAGGTTCTTCAGTCAAAATCGGCCCAATGTGCATATTTTGGGTCACATCAGAATCACCTTCGGAGGGTAATCCTTCGATGCATAACTGTAGCACCTCATATAACTGTTCTTCAAACCATAACAGTTTTATTTGATTTGGTGGTCCTCCACCTGTTTTCTTTAGTTCATATTTATTTGCTGCAATTTTTTTCTTGAGATTTCTTTTTATATTGTCGTATTTTAGCTTCAAAGAGGGAAGGTCTCTAGCTTGTTCTTTATTGTCAGCTAAAAATTTTGTATGGACTCTTATCCACGCATTCTGTTTCTCTTTTAGGGATACCCCATCGGTCTGTTTGTTTTCTATTATTTTTAGTTCTGGTTGTACACAAGTCATAAATAAATTAATTTCCGCTGTTGAAAAATTAGCACTACGTTTCTTTTTTTCTTCCATAATACATAAATAAAACAACATAACAGTAACACAGCTTAATAACAGTAACTTAACCTTTAAATTTCAAATCTTATTATTTACGGTAACTGTCAAAATTGTTACATTTGAACTAAGGGCTAATGGTTTCAAAGAAACGCCAGCATTAAGAAAAAGAAGAATAAAATAATATTCGATTAGCTAACCAGATCAGTCAGATACGCAGAAAGTACCCAAATGGATTAATCGGGATTTTTAACGCCCCGTTTAGATTTGATAGCATGTTACTAAATCAGCTACTTAATCAGAGCAGAAAGTACCGGCTCTAAAAGTTCTAAACGTATATGCTCGCTGAATACTGTCTGCCGACTGATCAATATGAGTCGAATCTTGCTTTAAAGACGTTTCTGCAGGGTTAGAGCAGTTTGAAGAGATGTACTAAATATAGTACATTAGGAATATCTGGGTTAAACAAAAACACTATTTGTGTTTAATTATATTTATTTTAATCCATGACGTTTTTTTTTGCCTTTTTCAAATTCTAAAAGGTAAAAAAGACACTTTTTGTACATATAGTTTACATGGTAAAAAAATACCCTAGAACATAGATAATATCACAAGACGATTTTAAAGTATATAACAATTTAAAAACAAATATACAATTTACATTTACACCAACAGACATCTACTGTCAGTTTTTAAAGCAGCGAGATGTATATTTTACTAAGATTACCAACATCTTTTTTGTCGTTGATGGCATTCTTGTTTTTTTGTATCTCTATCATTTCGAGAAATTCCCTCTTTTTGTATTTTTTTCGGTTGATAGGAGTTTTGTTGCATTATAATTAAAATTATGTTTTTTAGAATTTTCATGATTGGTGAAAGCAGTTACGTTTATTTTTATCAGATTTGTGACTTTTAACCCTTAAGTGGTGACCCTATTTTTAATTACATAAATGGTGACCATGAGTCTGACAGACTCCTACCTAAAAAAAGCGTTTTTTTTTTAAAGCTATTAAAAAATATTTTGTAAAAACATTTTTTTAATTAATAAAACAACATTGTCATTGTATTTTTAAATTTATTGAAAAAAAAACAATCAAATTCCAAGTGTTAAAATAAAAATATTAAAGTTTAATAAATTTCTTGTTATACAAAATAAAATAAGGCATATTTAAAAAAAATTCAAACAAATGCAAATTAACATAATATATCGTTAATAATAAAGATATTTTATATTAAAAAAAATTGAAAAACGCAAATTATAAATTCTACAAAAAACCTGCAAATCAGAAACATAGACTATAAAAAATTAGTCTTGCTCCGCCCTGGTACAATTTTTACAAATTTTTCGAGAACACTGCAAGCAAACGGGTTTTTGGCACTTGGTGCATAAATATGCAGTCTTTCTTCTTAATTTGGATGGGCAGATGTGGCAATATTTTCTTGTTTCAAGCTTTTCTTCTTCATCATGGGCCTTATTTTCCGGAACATCAAGAATACTTCCAATCAGTTGTTTCAGTTGCCTTTGTATGGTTGGCATTTCAAACCTTCCATGTAAATGTGCGGAAACTAGTTCATCTGCCAGGGTTTCTATAAACTTGAATCTAGTCCAATTATTTGTCGGTATAGAATTAAACATAATATAGGAATTAACGCCACATATGTCTACTCTTCTATAAAAAATAGCCATGGGCCATCTTCTTGTTCTGCGGCTACAGGAATATTTTACACACTTTTCATCCATCGCATCTACACCCCCTTTGGTCAAATTATAAAAAGAATTTATTTCTGGTAATCCATTATCTCTGTCGACTTCTATGGAGTGATGCCTAGAGGAAATTATTATTACAGCTTTGTTTTTCTTAGTTGTACGGGATAAAAGTGTTATGTTTTTTGTAAATCCATACAAAGTATCACCTTCATTACGATTGCGTTGCGGAAGAAACTGTGATGGGATTTCTTTTTATTTTTTCTAACTGTGCCGACGTAGGTAAGTTTATTTTTTTGTAAATGATGCGTTAACTCAATTGAACTAAACCAATTGTCGGCAGTCACATTTCTATTAGTATTGTAAATATGTTTGACTAGTCTAATTACTGCTTGAGAAGGTATACTCATTCTTCTTTCTTCGTCTGTCAAGCTAAATCCATCCGAACCTTTTCCAGCATAAATGTAGGCGTTGTGTAAATACCCAGTTCATGCATCAGTCATGCATAAGATTTTTATCCCATATTTACAGGGTTTGTTCGGCATGTACATTTTAAAACGACATTTTCCTCTAAAGCCTACAAGCATCTCGTCTACGCACACATTGGCTCCAACTTTATAGGTGTTTTTTGAGTTGCGGACAAATATATCAAAAAATTGTTGGATAGCAGCAGCAGGATTATCCTTTGCCCTTTGTTCTCGGTCCGAGGCATCGTCAAATCTTAGAGCAGCCATTAGGACTAGGAAACGCTTCTGTAACATAACTGCTCGAAATATGGGTCTTCTCTTTCCGTTCGTAGCAAAAAGACTTCGTACATCCTCATGATTTGACTTGTAAATAGAAGTATAGAGAAGCAGTCCCAAAAAAGCTCTGAATTCTATTTCATCGGTATCTGCTAACTCGGATTTTTCCTTATTATATTTTTTATATTTTGGCCGAAAAGTTGCGAGTTTTTCATTAGTTCTCTTGACAACAAGACTATACATATCTGGCGAAAACATTTTATTGAAATAATAAACAGGACTTCTGACTTTTCTACATGTGAATGCAATGATGGAAGTACAATTATATTATGACTAGGCGTACGGACGTTTCTGGTTGGCTCTTTTTTACTCCACTTAAATCTATTTTTTCCATAGTAATAATAACCGGAATCGACGTCCTCTCCCTGGTCTTCGCTAGATGTCGTTTCCGAGTCATGTTCTACTTCATTTTCACTAATTTCTAGTTCACTGTCCGTTAAATGATCACTGTCTATACAGTTTTCTTCTTCCACTTCATCATCACTTATATCACTGTTCGCCTCATTATACCATTTTGTGCAAACTTCCTCAAAATCATCGTCTAACGCACTTACAGTCGGGCGGCAACCAGCCATATTTTAATTACACTAATAGTGACCTTGCGTCTACTAGACTCCGAGATATAAATAACTGAAAAATGAGTCGAAGGACGTATCTCTCTCTAAGGCATCTGTAAGAACACTGAAGGGTATGAAGGTACACGGAACGGCGCCGGGCTACACATTTATGGTGGGGAATGCCGACACGTAAACCATCATGCGGAGTCTGTGAGACGTATGGTCACCAGTTAAGGGTTAAGTCTATTCTTTAGGTATTGGCTTGTTTGACCTATATACACACCATTGCAGTTGCTACAAGGAATTTAATAAATTACATTAATTTTTTTGTTTTTTGGTGTTTTTGTTTTTAGATTACCGACATTTTTTGATAGAAGATTATATCCTTTATGGCATATTGTTATATATTTTTTTAAAAGGTGTTGCATTGTTGGAATAATCCATTTATAAAGGGTAGAGACATATATTTAGTGTTTTTCTGTTTTAGATTTTTTTGTTTTCTGTTCCATTATAAAATTTATGGATTCTGTTTTTAAATATTTTGTTTATCAATTGTTTTGGGTAATTGTTTATTAATAGGGCATTTTTAGACTTCTTAATTGCCTTTTTTCTAAATTGTGGATCTGACAATTCTATGCAGCGGTTTGCTAAGCCTATTATTACTGATTTTTTTTGAGGAATTTTGTGACTTGACTCAAAATTTAGATATCTAGAAGACCAAGTTTTTTTCGTGTACCATTCTGTTTGTATGGGCCCATCCAAATGGGACAGCAGTTATACAGTCATCAACGTATCTATAAAAAAATGGCACATTGAAATCCAAGTCTGACAATATATTTTCTTCAAGGTCTTCTGGTACTAACTGGGCCACCACACTTGATATTGAAGCGCCCATTGCACAACCTTGCATTTATTATTTTGTTTTACTTCGCTGGTAAATTGAAGGCTCTTATGGTATTTATTGAATTTTTCCAGAATATAGTTTATTTTATAGTGTTTTTGTTTAAAAAAAAGACCAAAGCCAAGAAAAAACCTACAAAAAATTTAATGTATATATATATATATATATATATATATATATATATATATATATATATATATATATATATATATATATATATATATATATATATATATATATATAAGGGTGAGTCAGAAGTCTGACAAAGCTCATTTACTCGTTATCCATAAAACTTTTGTAATTTTTTTTTTCGTGGGTAAATAGCCAGGCCTAAACTTCACATTTTAAAAATATTTTGATGTATACAGGGTTGCTCACAAAAGCGTGCCGATATAAAGTTATGTTTTTTTAAATGGATCACCCTGTATTTTATATTTTTGTTAGATTGCTCTTTACATTCTAACACTTTTTTTTATATGCTACCTAGGGTTAAATCTTCAAATTTAGGAAATATCAAAGTTTCTATTGGAAAAAAAGCAAATTCAGAACATTGTTAATAAGGCTCCCATTTTCCTATTTTCGAATATTATTAAACTTGCTTGTGCAGGCAATTAGCTAATACCTCATATTTGTACACTTTATTTATAAAATAGGTTTAGGTTATACAGGGTGTCCAGCAAATGGTGGTAAATTTTGAAACTTTAAAATCTCTAAAACTTTCTTATTTCAAATGGAACACCCTGTATTTTGTTTGACCATTGCTTCAGGCTTTTTAATACCTACAAATCTTTTTAGGATTTCCCTATACCTAAGTCAAGTAGCTTTTGCAATATTTTTATTTATTTATTTTTTCACAAAAAAATGTAGATAATTATTTAAAATTGGAGTAACCTTGGAAACCAAAGTGATTTTTTTTATAAATGCCTACTATCTAACTGTCTTAATACAGTTTTTCTGAATACATAAAATTTACAAAATATTATATCGGAATATATCAACAAAAAAAAATAAGACATAATTTAACCAACTATTTATTTATATGGATTAAAATTGAAAAAAAAATGTAAAATTATTAAATCAAATGTTCAAAAATACGACCATTTTCTTGAATACACTTATGGAAACGCTCCACTATGGATTTCGTACCTCAAAAAGCGTATGCGGGAAAATTAATCTGCAAGCCGCCGTTATCCTTTCTTTCATATTCGCCTTTGTAGTAGGACATTCCGCGTACACCTTTTCTTTCAAAAACCCCCACAAGTAAAAGTCTAATGGCGTAAGATCACAAGATCTTGGTGGCCATTCAATGGCACCTCTTCGACCAATCCATTTTTCGGGAAATTGTTCATTTAAAAATTCCCGAACAATTCTATGGAAATGTGGCGGAGCACCATCTTGCTGTAACCACATTGCCCTTCTTAAATCTAAATTAACATTTTCTAACAAAACTGGCAATTCATTTTGTAAAAATGATAAGTAAATTTCACCAGATAAATGATCATCAAAAAAATATGGCCCTATAATATAATCGCCCAGAATTCCACACCAAACGTTAAGCGACCATATATTCTGGTTGTCCACCTCGCGAACCCAATGAGGATTTTCTAATGCATAATAGTGCATATTGTGTCGATTAACTATGCCATTACTTTTAAAAGATGCTTCATCAGTAAATAAAATAAGTGATAAAAAATCGGGATTATTAGCTATTTTTCTAAGCAATGTATTACAAAAATCTACTCTTTTACAAAATCCTCTCCACCTAGTTCTTGGTGAAGGGAAATATGATACGGATGATATTTGTACTTTCTTGTTGTTCTATTGATCGTAGATTGGGAAGTTTCTGAAATAGTGGCCAAATCTCGGCTGCTGGAGGATGGATTTTCCTGAACATGTATCAAGATTTCTAATTCTTTTTCTTCCGTCGTCACGTATTTGTTTATCTTAGGTTTCAATGAATATTCAACATTACCTGTAGAATTAAATCGTTCTTTTAGTTTTTCCAAAGCTCTTTTGCTGGGTTGTCTTCGATTGGGATATCGCATATTATACAATCGGCATGCTAATAAACAATTTTTTTCGGCTTCACCGATAATATAAATCATATCAATTAATTCTTGTTTTAAAAATTCATCTTAAAAACTCTACAGCTACGTTAAAACTTAGACAGTAATATTATGACATAATTTATTATATTGTTTTCTTTGTTAATTTCTCGGCCAACTACATTTTTAAATTAAAATTAATATTTTCTTGTAAAAAAATTAAAAATTAAAAATATTGCAAAATCTACTTGACTTAGGTATAGGGAAATCCTAAAAGATTTGTAGGTATTAAAAAGCCTGAAGCAATGGTCAAACAAAATACAGGGTGTTCCATTTGAAATAAGAAAGTTTTAGAGATTTTAAAGTTTCAAAATTTACCACCATTTGCTGGACACCCTGTATAACCTAAACCTATTTTATAAATAAAGTGTACAAATATGAGGTATTAGCTAATTGCCTGCACAAGCAAGTTTAATAATATTCGAAAATAGGAAAATGGGAGCCTTATTAACAATGTTCTGAATTTGCTTTTTTTCCAATAGAAACTTTGATATTTCCTAAATTTGAAGATTTAACCCTAGGTAGCATATAACAAAAAAGTGTTAGAATGTAAAGAGCAATCTAACAAAAATATAAAATACAGGGTGATCCATTTAAAAAAACATAACTTTATATCGGCACGCTTTTGTGAGCAACCCTGTATACATCAAAATATTTTTAAAATGTGAAGTTTAGGCCTGGCTATTTACCTACGAAAAAAAAATTACAAAAGTTTTATGGATAACGAGTAAATGAGCTTTGTCAGACTTCTGACTCACCCTGTATATATATATATATATATATATACAGGGTGTCATTGAAATGGTGTAAAAAAATTCGGGGGGTGATAGTACTCCTAAAAATAGTAAAAAAAGTTCCTATAAGTATAGGGCGGAAAATGCATATTAAGGGAGTTAGGGGCGCTGAAAGGGTGAATTTAAAAAACGGTTATTTTGAAATTATAGGCTTAAAAAACGAGATAAGATTTCGAAAAAAAATCCTCTGCCATAAATTTTGACTCTAAATCAAATGGTGATACTGAAAAATTATTTGGAAAATCGGAAAGGGTAGTTTTTGCAAGGGTAGGGGGTTGTTTCGTGAATAACTTTTTTCAGGATATTTTTTCGCAACGTGGGTTCATTTTTGAAAACTACATACTTTTTCCTATCAAAAAGGTACTTTGTTGCACATCGCCCAGAGCGATGGTTTTCGAGAAAATTGAAGGCAAAAAGTTTGCTCTGATGGGTTGCTAACTGGTTAATCCACATAAACTTATGAATGTTATGGCGTTTCAAAAGTAACCAAATAATTAATTGAAAAATTAAAATTTCATTATTTTTAAAACATCTTATTGCTTTAAAAAACGAAATAAACTGAATACCAAAATTCGTTATTAAAATAATGCATACCTTAATTAATTCATAGTAAATGTTCAAAGTGACCACCATTCATTTCAATGCAGACATCTGCTCTTCTTCTCCACGATCTGCGTACCCTGTGGAATATCTCAGGTGTTGTACGAATTTGATTGGAACAGTCAATAATGCGTTGCCGTAGTTGCTCTTCAGTATTAATCGGCACTGAGTAAACCAGAGTTTTCAAGTGGCCCCAGAAGTAGAAATCTAGTGGATTAAGATCTGGTGATCTTGCTGGCCAAGCTTGTGGACCACCACGTCCTATCCAACGCCTCTCAAAAGCTTGGTTCAAATGATTCCTCACCGCTAGCGGAAAATGAGCTGGTGTACCATCATGCATAAAATACATGATCTGCCTCTGTGCTATGGGAACTTCGTCCAAAAGTGCTGGTAGATCATGTATTAGAAAATTAAGGTAACTTTGACCATTTAGCCTAAAATGTTTATTAGTATAAGAAATAAGTGACTTTTCGAAAGGTGTAAAATTAATCTACCTCAGGGGTAGAAAAAATGGTCCAATAAGTCTATCGCCAAGAATTCCCGCCCAAACGTTAACTGAGAATCGAATTTGGTATCGACTTTCCACAACAGCATGAAGATTTTCATCAGACCAGTGATGTGTATTATGGTAATTGAAAATTCCATTTCTTGTAAATCCAGCTTCATCCGTGGTACTCTTGTTGCACATCGCCCAGAGCGATAGTTTTCGAGAAAATTGAAGGCAAAGAGTTTGCTCTCATGGGTTGCTTCTTATTGCTTTAAAAAACGAAATAAACCAAATACTAAAATTCCTTATTTAATGCATATTTATTTGATTCATTGAAGGTATGCGGTCTTATCACTTTATTTATTTCGCATGTACGCAAAAAACATATTCTGGTTCACAAGTATTTTTGTCAGTTTATTGTTGTTGAAGTGTGCGTAAACGTAAAATTTGACAAATTATGGAATACGCTGTGAGTGAATTGGCAGATATGCATTTTATTTATGGAAGAGCGAATGGAAACGGTCTAATAGCTCGGTAAAGAAGGGGCATAGACCAAAAAGTTATATGAAGTTGTTACCTTATTTTGATCCAATCTACATGATCGCAAACTTTGACCATACCTTTTGGGACACCCTGTATATATATATATATATATATATATATATATATATATATATATATATATATATATATATATATATATATATATATATATATATATATATATATATATATATATATATATATATATATATATATATATATATATATATATATATACCGGGTGTCCCAAAAGGTATGTCAAAGTTTGCGATCATGTGTGGATCAAAATAAAGTAACAACTTCATATACGTCTATCCCCTTTTACGAGCTATTAGGTCTTAAAGGTAACAATTGAAAATCGATTTTTTATTAATAACTTTTGAACGGCTTAGCTAATAACTGTCTTGCATTTACTTACTTTACATTACTATCAAATTTGTAAAAAATTTTAAAATTTTTGCAGTGTTGCCATATTTAACATTTTGACCTTACTGGTAGCAAAGACAATTGTAGTTATCACTATAGACACACAGAACAATGTAAAATTTTTGGTAATAGGTTTGGACGCTCGCTTGCTGAGATTCCTTGAGCGAGCGTCCATCGAGAGAATATACGTGCACACGCTGCTGTATAAAAGAACACTGTTGCCAAACCATTAAAAAAAATAACAGAAAGTAGGAATTATTTCTGTCGAAAATAGGCTCGAATTTATATTCGTTTTAATAATCTTAATCTTATTTTTTTTTTTTTTTTCTTTATTAAATAATGGGGAATTATTTCCTAAAATATATTTATAACTAGTATAAGAATACACGTTGATAAACATGATTTCAAATTTTTACAAATTTTATTTTTTTATTATTAGACATCCTTACATAACAAGAAATCTTTTTATAGGCTCACCTAAATTTATTTGTTTTTTTTTTTTTAAATAAAATCCAAATAAACGCATGTATTTTTTAGTTTATTGCTATCTGCAAATAAAGTGAGAATTATTAATTAAAGTGTGGCCATCAAAGAAGCAAAAAACGGCTAGTTTTTTGGAGTTAAATAAAAAAAAACGTTTTTGTTTAATTCATTGCATATCGTATTGCCATTTGTGCATTGTGATTTGTTTGTGTTTTCCTGGTGGCAATTAAAATT
>JAHBCN010011183.1:0-29656 GCA_019359885.1 Listronotus oregonensis | reverse complement strand
ACACATTTAATTCCATTTTAGACAACATTTTATATCTTGATTGAAAAAATCATAAACGTCAAAAAATTACGAACTGAGTTATACTCATTCAAAAAAACGAAAAATTTAAACCAATTTTGACGAATCGAGATTTTCGACTTATCCTACTGTAGCTCTGGGGCGACGATATATACATTGTTACATACCTTTGAAAGTGCTAGCCATCGTAAAAAAGCGTTAAACAAATAAATAAATATTCTCTATTTTCTGTATTAATTAATCTTTTTAAAAGATCATACACAAACTGTTCACAATAGACACCAATAAAAAACTAATGCGATCCAGTAAAGAGTAAAGGTGGGGATTATCAGTAACTTTTGGCAGGTACGGTAGGATATTAGCTCAGTAAAATATTTAATTTAGTAATATATATTTTTGGCCACATTTCGGCCTTCAATACCCCACCGTGCGGGCCGTTGTCCATATTATAAAAGATCAAAGTCATTAAAAGTCATCGATAATTAAAAGGTCTTTAGACATTCTGATCAGTATCGTCGATTTTGAAAAAAACGTTTCCCATGGAGTCTTCTGACGAGGAATTACCTGAATCCACCAAGGCAGCCGAAATAGCAAATTTAGATTTGTTGCCGTCCAAGTCGAGGCACAGGTAGAGAAAGAATATACAATTTAAAGCTGGTGGGCGAGAAAAAATCAAAAGTATGAAAGAAGTTTTTATGGCATATTTCGCGGAACTTGCTAAAACATGTAAAACCCAATCTTATGGTCAAGGTATTCCATGTTAAAAAGTGTCATTAAGATCGAAAAGAACATAGATTTAAGCAAATATTTGCAAAATGGGGATTTGGACCCAAGAAGGCCAAAATTTTCCGAAAGATGAAATAGCAAAATTTATTAATGATGCTCCAAATGAGTCTATCTAGCGATGAAGGTAGCTACAATTTTCGGACTAGCTGGTGCTGTCGTCGAGAAGAATTGATGAAAATTAGCATTGATGATATTGTCGATAAGGGGAATCTTTTTTGTAAATATTCCAGACTCCAAAAACCATTCTAGCCGAAGTTTTGTCATTTCCGAGGAAATTGAAAATGGAAAATATCTAGCTTTGTATAGAAAGTATTTCAGTTTACGAAAGCCCGAAAAAACAGAAGATTTTTTGTTAATTACAAAAAAAATTTGGCTTGTACTCTCCAGTGCTTAGGAATAAATACTTTTGGCAAGATGCCCTCTGAAATAGCTGCCATTTACGTCTTCCAAACCCAAAACTTTACACGGGACATAGCTTTCGCCGTTCCCAGCTACAATGTTAGCTAATTCTGGTAAAGGCATAACGAATATTAAAAGACTTGGAGGTTGGAAGTCATCATCTGTTGCAGAAGGCTACCAGAAAGCTCTACAAGTTTCAAGAAGGACTTATCAAACAAAATATTATCCAAAAATTAATCTACCTTTGAACACAGCAAAACTCACCAAGGCCCATTGTGTCTTCTAGCAAGCAACAATGTGTCTCTGTTACCTGTAATGACGACCGGTTCTTGCACCTCAACGGCAATCTCCAACTCCAAATTCTCAACGCACTGCGATTTATTTCCAAATGCTACCAACTGTTCTTTACGATTAATGTTGTTAATAATAATAAGTAGTAATGGTAAAAATAAATATTATCTAATGGTTGTTTAGTTTGACTTTTTCCAAATTCGTAGTGTTGTTCACTACGGGTTCTTTTCCACCCTTGACGGCTTACTGAACTCGCTTCCGGGTTCGTGTCTGCTGTCGGTGCGGAAAAGTGTCACTTTCCACACAGTTAGGTAAATAACTATTTTAAAATTTATTTTTAAGCCTAAGTTAGTAACTTCAGGTCCTAAAGCTAATTTCTTTATTTATTTTGTCCAACTTTATCTACAAAAAAAGTGGTAGGGATGGATTTCTATACTAACACAAGCAGTCCCACTTCGCCCCTTTTACGGGATGAGTGTCCAATCTTTATCTAATAAAAAATAAATATTAAAAAAATTCATAACTGTGCTTTAGTGAAGCTATAGGATATAATTTTTGAGATGTTGTGAAAAATATTCCAAATTGTGTCCAAGAACACTCCAGATGAAGGAAAATGATTAACGGCTCATTGATAGAAATGGTGGAATGATTTTTAAATATCTGCCAATTTTATATATTTCTTTTATGGATAATTTGAATTTAAAAGTCATTAAGTAAGAAAAACCATACATCTTAAAACGACTTTTAGGTTTCTGCCAATAGCATAGATTTTTTTTAAATTCAGTATCATCATCAAAAAGATAGAGATGGACAGATAAATCGGCAGTAAATAAAATAGTGGCAGAAACGAGAATAGGAAATTGAAAAGTAGGTCACTTTGGGAATTATTACAAAGTATCTGCCAACTATAATTTTTCAATATTTTAACTCTTTGAAGCTGTGTGGGTGGTTGGCAGATAAATTTATATTGTAGTACCTCCTCAGTTATTAATATTAATACTGCAAAAAAATATCCCTTCTTTGTATAACAATAGTAAAGTTTCTGCTGATAATATTTTATCAATATTTATACCATTAAATGGTAGTTTATGACAGACAAATCTATAATGTTAAAAGGAAGTTTTTAACGATTAAAATATTCAGCAAGCGAAAAATGCATGGAAATAGCTATTTTACTAATTAAGCTATTTTACTAAGTAGGCATAGATCATATTTCTTTAATTTACAAGGTAAATAAACAAAATTTTAGTACTGCAATACTTCATTGCCCAATTAGTTAGGTTAAAAAAACGTTTTATTCATCCATATTATTATTTACATACATACGTCTACTTTATCAGTATCGCCATAATCATCATTTTTATATAAAATAATATTTTAGCAATAAAAAATATTAAAATAAACAAATTTAAATTTAAATAATAACCCCCCAGCAAAATTTACATAAAAGTACTTTTCCAATAAGTTTTCGTTGGTTTATTCGCCTGAAAAATAATAATAATAATCCAACGAAAAATGTAGAAAATATTTACAATTCAAGTCCTTTTTCAATTTTTTATTAAAGCTTTTTTTAGTCCATTGAGCATTAATACTTTTTCATCTACAATATGAGTAAGAGAGAGATGGCAACGGCAACCAGTGTACTCCTAATAAAGTAAAAAAAATGTCAACTCTTACTTACTGCTTAAAATTAGTTTTATCAATAATTAAAATAGTTATTTCTTAAATATAGAATAAAAAAAAATAAATATTTAGGACTTACCTTAATTTAGATAAACTGTAAAGAAATTTTATAGAAAAATTTAAAAATTATTCATTGCAAAAAATGTTAACCTAATTACATAAAAATTAAATTGGTCAACATATATTCTACAGTGCCTAGAAATACTACTTTACCTACTCATAAAATTTAAAAAATGCTTTATCGGCATGTTGATTTTAAAAAATAAAAATATCAAATTTTATTTTTTTAATCAAGCAGGGCTGGATGCCAAACGGTCAAATTTCAACTCCAAAATTTTTTGTCATTTTTACGTATAAATTCCTCATCCTGGGACACACTGTATATTATAAATATAAATAATATAAATTTTAAAATAAGATAATTCTATTAAAAATTTATTAATTTAATTTATGATACAGGTTAAAACAAATTTGATAAGAAAATAAATAATATACACTTAACAATTTAATACATGCATTTTTCGCACGATAATTTTATAACTTAAACATTCTCTTTGTAAATTATTGATTTATCTGCCAATAAATGAACTACCATTTAATAGTATAAATATTAATAAAATATTATCGGCAGACTATTGTTATACAAATATGGATAGTTTTTACAATGTTAATATTAACGATTAAGGAAGTATTTTATTCTTCATTAAAGATTTATCTTTAACCATCTACATAGTTTGTTTAATAATCAAAATACCGAATAAATCCCTAGTAAAAAACATTTTTAAAAATGAATTTTATTTACATGCACTAAAAAGAAGAAAATATTTAATTTAAAATTAGCTTTCTTCTCTTAAGGTAGGTAGACACGAAAAAACAAACAAGAACAAACATTCGTTCTTGTTCACCTTGTTTGTATGTGTTCTTTGTTTATTGTTCGCATTATTTTGTCTACATAGCGCAATCAACTAAATGTTTGTTTACTCTTGTTCGACTAGTTGGAATAGTTATGAATGACCATAAAAACAAAAATTCTCTTTGATGTACCGACGTCTACTGGAACATGTGCGAACAAGAACAGACAAACGTTTGTTCGCCGTTTTAACTGTCTATACTGAAGAAAAACGTTTGTTCGGTGATCTTTGTTCTTGTTTGTTTTTTCGGTGTGTATATATACCTTTTGATGTACCGACGTCTACTTGAACATGTATGAACAAGAACAAACAAACGTTTGTTCGCGTTTTTACTGTCTACACCAATGAAAAACGTTTGTTCTTGTTTGTTTTTTCGGTGTGTACATACCTTTAAGAACATGTAAGTAAAAGCTTGCTTTTAAAAATTATTTTTTAAAAATAATTTATTTTTTATTTTTTAGTTTTCGCTGGACATTCTAAGTCTGCTCATCATCAAACTACCTCTAATTTTTGCCAGGTGACAACTCTTGGTATTGCGATCATATTGTTTTCCTCTATTTTGGTTTTTCCCCTTAAACCCATATCATGGAAAACCAACTAAAACCTAGTCCATCATGTTTGGGAGTCCGCCATATTGAATTTAGAGTGACGTTATTTTATTTTTCGTATTCTTCTCAACAAACCCTTTCATTTGATACTTATAGACCCCAAGACACCCACGGTACGTTAGTACTTAGGCCTCAGCCTTCGTGGACTGTCCAAAGATAAAAAAAATATCATAGGAGTGCATAAAAAGTAACTAGTCCGCAATCTTGGGCGTTCCGCCATATTGGATACAGAGTAACGTTATTTAATTTTTCGTATTACCTCAACAAACCCTTTCATTTGATACTCATAGACCCCAAGAAACCCACGGTACGTTGGTACTAGGCCTCAGCCTTCGTGGACTGTCAAGTTAAAGACAAAGATAAAAAAAATATCATGGGAGTGCATAAAAAATAACCAGTTCGCAATTTTGGGCGTTCCGCCATATTGGATTTAGAGTAATGTTTTTTTTTTATTTTTCGTATTCTTCTTAACAAACCCTTTTATTTGATACTCATAGACCCCAAGAAACCCACGGTAGATATACTACCTTAACCTTCGTGGACTGTCAAGATAAAGACAAAGCTAAAAAAAATATTATGGGAGTGCATTAAAAAATAACCAGGCCGCAATCTTGGGCCTTCCGCCATGTTGGGTTTAGAGTGATGTTTAATCAATATCGTTTACAGGGTTTCTAACTAACATTTGAATGGGTACTACGTTATTGAAATATCTGCCAATATTAATAACATTTACAACATTTAATATTGCCATTTTCGAATAAACTAGAATTTAAACATTTAAACTTGGTAGATATTTAACAATCGTTTTTAGATATTTGGAAAATATGTACCCTTTCGTTCCAACTGCCAAATTTGTGCTCTTCTCTGAATTTATTTGTCATTATGTTTTTGCTACATTAAAAAAAATCTGTGCGATTATCAGAAATTTAAAAATTATTTAAAGCTGTATGTTTTTTTCAATTTGAAAAATTAATATCCCACAGTGCTACACGATTGGCGGTTTTAATTTTATGACTATTCAACTTAGAATATTCATAAAAAAACATATAAAATTATATTTTATATTTAGGTATATATTTAATAATCGCTCTACTATTTTTATCGATGAGCCGTTAATCTATAAAACATAATAAGCCCACTTTGTTAAGGTCATGATTTATGTCAAAGTTATCAGTGATCACCACAATATCTGCTTTATGCCACCCTGGAAATCTGTTTAACTATTGACAGGTCTTAGTTGAATGCAACAGATTGTTTTAAAACTTGTGTAAAAGCTCCAAACAACACTGTTTTAAACTGAGTATACAATATTTTTACGTAACGGCCGTTATTTAACGTTATAACGTCAATTTTTGGCTGTGCTGTCCCATTCACAAGAAAACAATTTTTGATGCAGCAACTCTGCTGTCCTGTAAGTAGTCTAACAACTTTTAGAGCGATCGGCACAGATATTCTATTTATGATTATCATAGTAGGAGAGGTGGTGAACAATTTTGAGTAGGTTCTTTAAGTACTTTGAAAATGTGTAATTGCCCTTGAAAGACCTCTAAACCCAAAAGTCAAGGTCTGTCCAAAAGTCCCTACCAACTCTTGAACTACCGCTACTCTTCAGCCAGATTTTGACTTTTATATTTAGGGATCCTTCAAGGACAATTAAAACATTTTTCAAAGTGCCTCAAAAACCTACTCAAAATTTTTTACCACCTCCCGGACTATCATATTTAATAATTTAAAGAACTTATTCTATTTGAAATAATATTTAAAATTTCATTTTGATTTCAGGTAAACTACATAATTTGCTTTTACGGTAAGTAAACTGAAATAAATACAATTATTTCAAATATTTTTTCCCTAATTTTTATGTTTAAAATTATTTTTGTAAAAATCTGTCAATTTTAGAGAACTTCCTAATTTCAAATAATTTAAATAAACTGAATTATGTGTAAAAATGAATGTAATGATTAACATAGTTAAAAACCGGTTTAAATTAAATGGTGGCATAAAGATCAATTCCAACATCGGTGGGAGGCTTTGGGAAGGTATAAACCAAGCCCAATAAATGTCTTGCCAATTTTAACCTTGCCGTTACTTTACCATATCAAAATGCATTACTTAATAAGATAAGAAACATATTTTGCAAAACGTTAATATATGCATGTAGTAAGCTAAAATTTTACGTTTTATCGATAAATTTACCGTAAGTCACGTTTACCGACCAAAGTACAAATGATTGAATTCGGATTATAACATCAAAGAAGAGTAACGGTTTAGTCGACTTGTTAATTTCGATTGCTTTAGGCGATACATTCGCAATTTACGCATATTAAAAGAACACCTTCTTACTTAGTCTTCGCAACGTACGAGGAAATACTAAGATAATATATTTTTAAAGTAAAAAGCCTCAACGACTAATTAGGAAGTCGGTAAAAAAATGAAGTGGCATTAAAGAACATCGGTCAAGTATAACTATTGTCTACCTTACATCTCCTGAAAGTTACATCTTTGAAAATAATATCCCTTAAAAATTAAATATGTCAAAAGTTACATCTGTTAAAATGGTATCTATTAAAAATGACACCTGTTGAAAATCTAACCTGTCAAAAACAAGATCTGCTAAAAATGACACCTGTCAAAAATGGCAACCGTCGATAACAATATCGCCAAAAATTGCATCTTTAAACACACCATTTAAAGTAACACCTATTAAATGTAAAATCCGTCAAAATATAACTTAATTCTGCAGACAACTTTAAATTTAATTTAACTTTAATTTAACTTTAGTGTAACAATATATAAGCGCGTTTAAACACACAATTAACTTCAACTTTTATTTAAGAAATTGGCTATATTTATCTTCTTAAAGTTAAATTTAATATTAATGAAAATGAGCAGGCGCGAGCAGTGTAACCAAACTTAAAATTTGCTGACACCAAGCTGTCAACTTTAACCTTCAACCCGATTATGTAACGGACAATATGGATATATTTATTAATTACTTTATTTATTAATTATAATAAAGCAAAAAACAGTCAAAACATAAAAAATGGTTTAATAACTAATACCAACCCAACCAATTTTTCGAGTTTCTGCGCTTGCGTGAGGTAAATGTGAATATTCTCTATAATGGTCTAAAAATTAAAGTTAAATTAAATTTAAATTAAAGTTAATTTAGATTTAAAGTTGTCTGCATAAATCAGCCTTTAAAAATTACGCCTGTTAAAATGTCATGTCTCGAAAATGACAACTGTCAAAATTATATTTTTAAAAAATGATATTTGAATTAGGTTCTTACAATTTTTTTTCTTTTAAATTTTAGCCCCAAAAAACCTTATTAACATACGTCAATGTCTCATACAATTTGTCGGAATTGAAAAATTATTTTACCCAATTGTACAGAGTTCCGTATTAAACAAAATGTGAAATAGCCATCATATGTATTTTAACGGTCTAAAAGAATTTTTTAGAAAATAAATTAAATTTAAATAAAAAATATGCGACAAAAAAATTAACATTTTATTATTGGCATCCCTTACTTATTGGTTTGTTTTTGAAAGCTTCTCTTTTTTTCGGTACGTTTTACTTAAAAGGATTCGTTTTTAGTAACAACTAAATTAACCTCAATAGGTTTTTATAGTTTAATTTGATTACTGTAAATATTAATTTAAATAAAAATTATTTGGCTTTTCTTTAGAATGTAGATATTGGTTTAATATTTTGAAAAAAATCACTTTTTCATATATTGTTAACATCTTTTTTGCAATAATAAAATAAACATGAAAATATATATTATTAAATTTTTATTCTCTATATAATTAATTTATTTTTAAATTCTATAGAAATAAAATAAATCTTTGTTTTAAAATTATAAATATATTTTTTTTTAATTTTTGATTTTTTTTTATCTTGGGCAGTCCACGAAGGCTGATGCCTAAGTACTAACGTACCGTGGGTGTCTTCTGTGTGGTGAGAGGAAGTTTGTTTACACGGGACTTAAATTTTTGGAGATTGGGAGGAGAAGGAAAACTCTGCGGCAGCAGGTTCCATAGTCTTGACACTCTAGGGATGAAGGAACGAAGAAAGCGGGAAGTTCGGGGCCTCTCTAACTGAACTGTAAAAGAATGCATAAAAGTTGCACTATTTTCTGTTGGGAGCTGCCAGAGAAGGAATTATACTGGCCAACTCCTCTGAGCAGAAGCCGTAAAAATACCTATAGAAGAGCGACAGATCCCCTACAGCTCGACGGTGGGCAAGAAGAGGAAACCTTTCTGTGAGCCTTGGATCATTAATAAGACGAACGGCTTTCTTTCAATAGAGTCCAGAATGCTAAGTGTTGTAGGGGACGCCATTCCCAGACATGAGAACAATATTCTAAAGAGGGTCTGATTTGGGATACATACAGAGTGTACAGATTGAAAAAGAGAAATATTTTTTGGCTCGGAAGAGAAATCCAATCTTTTTTGAAGCTGCCGAAGCTATGGATAAAATGTGTTTGTGCCAGTTGAGGTTATTCTTTAAAAGTAACGCCGACAAGATTAAACAACTCTTTGTTCTGCAGAACTTGGCCGCTCATATGTAAGGGATGAGCATTTCCATTGCAGACTTTTTTCACGGCAGCGAACATGACTGTGTTTTCAAGGGATTAAACTGAACAAGATTTTTGGCGCTCCAATCCAAGATAAGTTTGAGGTCTTGTGAAAGAGATATCTGCATTGACCTGCGCTGGTGGTGGTGGCTTAAGAAATTGAATACTAGAGTGGAGGGTACTATCGTCAGCAAAACTATGAATGGAATTGATTGTGGAAGAGAGAAGATCGTTAATGTGTAGAAGAAACAGCGTGGGTGCCAGCACTGAGCCCTGGGGCACCCCAGCATTAATTTCGTAGAAGCTGAAGGAATGACCATCTACACTAACTGATATACGTCGATTAGAAAGGAAACTGAAAAGCCAAGAGCAAAGCTTAGGTGGAAGACCGTAAGAAGGAAGTTTGTTAAAAGCCCATCATGCCAGATCTGATTGGCTTTGGATATGTCAAACGCGATCTGGGATTCACCAAAAACTCAAGGGACTTGTTCCAGTTGTGTGAGACAAAGGAAGAAGATCAGCTGTGGATCTACTGTGACGGAATCCATATTGTCTATCATGTAAGATCTTATGTTTTTCCAGATACTTTAAGTTTTGGGGAAATTTAAAGGGGTTTTCCATTACTTTGCAAACAACTGAAAAAAAAAAATATAGGTCTAAATTGGAAGGGGGAGACTTTTGGATCCTTTTTTTGGGGGGACAGGTTGCACACGTGCAGCTTTCCAACCCCCCAGGAAAATGCCCGTGTCGTAAGATTTTCGAAAGGGGGAAAGATGGGTAAAAGCTCGGGAGCATTTTTTTTAAGACGATTGCTGGATGCCATCCAGCCCAGACTTTTTTTAGTATTAAGAAAAAAAAAGAATACGCTTGATCTGTTTGACTTTAAAAATTATATCGGACATTTTATGAGGAACAGGGACAACTGGTGGAAGAGGAAGACTAATAGAAGGATCAAGCGTAGAATTGGAAAGCAAATTGTTTGGCAAATAGTTGGGTTTTTTTCTTTGGGGGAAAAGAGACAATTCCATCTTCAGAGTTAAAAGGGGGGAAAAAAGAATTTGTGCAAAAGTTGTCCCCTAATATTTTTGGAAAAGGGCCCCCAAAAAGCTTTACTGCCATTTGAGCAAGAGAAAACTTTATCTTTTATTCGATTGTTAAAACTGTCTTTTGCTTCTAAGATAGTCTGATTATACTGTTATTTTTTATATATTTTGTCCTTAAATAATTTTGACATCTATAAGATAAAATTTGGTTCAATGCTGAATGTTCTTTAAGCTCTTTGTGCAAATAATATTAAAAACGGGAAATTTTATTTTAAAATTTATCACGATCGTCAGTTTTAATGCAATTAAAAGCATAAAATATTTTTTTGCATTTTACGTTTGAAACGCGCAAACACAGCATTGGTTTTGTTAAATAAGAGATGTTTTAAAACTTTAATTTTCCATCTTTATGTTTTTATAAGCATACCGTATGCCAGAACTCCTCAGTATTACATGACTCAATACTAGCATTGCTGCATGAAATAACTAAGTTTGCTAGAGTACAGTGTAGTTCCATATCGTCAATACCCATCCGATCAAAACAAATATCAAAAAATATAGAAAATACTTACTTAAAAAAGTGAACTGCCAGAATTTGCAAAAATTGGTTACCAAAAAAAAGAAAATCGTATCATCGCAACCAATCACAAGTCATTTGAGTCAAATTAAAACGGTCATACATTAATTTAAAATCGTCATAAAGCCGCATGTAAATTTTTCTAATACAAGATATTTAGCAGGTGGTTTTTAAATGCGCAAACAAAAAACATGTTTGATATGTTTTTGATTTACAATAAATATTATATATGTATAAGAAGTGTTTTAAAAAACATGGAAACGTCTAAAGGAAAATTCCTTGGCCAAAAATAAGACAAAAATATTATATAAACATGGCTCTGGATTCTTGCAAGGGGTGAACAATTAATATTTTTTAATGAAAATTACTGTTTGTTTTTTAAATGTTATAGTTCAGTAAACGAAGTTGTGGACCTAAAGATCAGGTTGAGCCGTCACAATTTTCTTATTAATTTGCGGATATCAATGTGCAGATTGACCTCTAAAAATATCATAGATAGAAAAATGTCCACAAGGGCCAGAAAATGGCCCTCAAGAGTCCTGAAATTAGTTTTTTCAACTATTTTGGCCGATATCTCTCGAAATATTATACTTCGCAATTCGTGTTTAGACGAAAATAAGGAGCAGTTTATTAGCTGCTAAAATGGTTCCCTTTAAATTTTGTAAAAAAATTTTATGCTTGTTGGGATAACCAGCCATTAACACGCAGCGTTTTTTTTGCATCTGCCCCCACCTTGAAAGGCGCTTAAGCTTTCCCCTTCCCCAAACGGGCGGAAAATTTTTTTAAAATTTTTTTACGTAAAAATGCATATTTTTTATGATTAAAAGTTTATATGAAAGAAAAAACCTGTATCTATAACAACTTGTTATTGTTTCCTTTTTTTAGTTCTTTAGAATATTGAAAACTCGAGCCAAAAAAATTGATTTGAGATATTTTAATCCCCCCATCAATCTGTTCATATTTTTTTATAAAAAGTATTTTTTTCCCAAAACCTTTTGGGGAATGGGGCTTAAAAAAAAGGGTTGAATACATTCCGAAAGATTCAATAAATATTTTTTGTGTTTTTTTTTTTTTTAAAAAACGTGTTTTTCCTAAAAGGGGGTTTTTTGGATTTCGGGGTTTTTAAAAATGCTCGGGTCTATGGGGAATTAAAGATAATCAAGGACCATCCGGCTTTTAAAGCACATCATGCAAAAGCTTAGATTGCCCCTTTCTCGATGGCAATCTTCCATTTTTTTCCAAGTTTTTTAATCGAGGAAATTCTCACCCCAATGAAAACAGATTCAGATTCAGGCCCGTGTTCTAATTACAAGGATATGAAAAATGAAGATATAATCATACCTGAACAAACAAAGAAAGGAGAAGAAATGGATGTAGGTTAAGATAGAGATATAGAAGTGGAGCCAGAGACAAAACGGCAAAAGCAAGAAACAAAAGAAGAAATAGACTAAGAGAAAGAAAGAATGAACAGAATAGTCCAGGAGGAGATTGATGATGCCAACCAGGAATATGCATCGGAGATAAACGTGATGGAATGGTGATTAAGTGGTAGATGTTTAGCACCGTTTTCGTTAAGGGGAACTCAAAGGCTTATACGGAGAAAAATTATCACGTTTGCAACACCAAAAGTTGTTGAGACATATATCATTCTTAGAGGTACGTTCATCGCCGTAATAATTTCGTGAATAGGAAAACAAGTGATTCCGCCATCTACAATTGGTATTTGCAGTTTAAAACATGTGGATCAGTGTATCTCCAGACTCTTTGTCACAGAATTTGATAAGAAATTATTATATTTTTAGATTCCAAACACTGGTGATTATCGCAACCTCTTTTTTGGAAGAAATATTAAGGTAGCAAAAAAAATCATAGGGACCATTTTTGTAAATACTGAACTGCTCTTCATTCCTGTCCAAACCCCAAATGTGTTAGTGTCATATTTCGACAGATATCAGCCAAAAACGGATTTTCAGGCTCTTGAGGGCCATTTTTAGGCCCTTGCGGACATTTTTCCATATATGAAATTTTCAGAGGTTAATTAATGTACACAAAGATACCTGTAAATTAAAAAAAAAAATATTTGTTTGCAAGCTGAATCCTCAGCCTACAGAATTTATTTTCAAAGTACTTTGCAAATATAACCTTCTTCCATTAAACGTTTCATCTTTTAGGCCTTGTCATAAATAAACCGCACATTGAAAAAATATTTCTAAATTTCCAAATTTTTAATAAAATAAGAATATAGTTTTAAAACCCCAAAATCCTTCGTACACATTTTCAATCCTTTCCGTGGTCTTTATTTTTCAATTTAATCCCTGAAACCCTGCAATGAGTGCCCTTTTTTTTTTAAAGTTTGTCTCTCCCTTTTTTTTTTTTTTTTTTTTATATATATATATATATATATATATATATATATATATATATATATATATATATATATATATATATATATATATATATATATATATTTTTTCATTATTTTTTTAAAAAAATTAAAAAAAAAAAATGATTTTGTAAATAATCTCCATATAATCATGGCTAAATGGGGGGGGCCCCCGGGCCAAAAAAAAAAAGACCATCCTGATTTTGGGGGTTTTTGGGGGTTTTTCCTGCCTTTTTTTCACCTATTACCCCTTTTTTTTCCATAAATTTTTAAAAAAGTAAAATTTTTTGGGGGAGAGCCACTAAGTTTATAAAGGTATTTTATAATAATTACTTTATGTACATTATTATCCTTTTTTTTTTTTTAAAAAATTAAAAAATAAGTACGGGATCCCATTTTTCGCCTCTTTTTTAAACCCCTTTTTAAAGTCCTTTTTTTTTAAAAATTTTTTTTTGTTTGCTTGACAACGGTTGGAAATACTTACTAAAGAAACTTTGTGTATCAATTAAAAAAAAAGAATGGAAGTCAAGATTTTATTGTTATTAAAAGTAATATTGTTAAAACGAAAAAAGTAAGACAAAATATTGTTAAAAAAATCAATAAAATTGCCCCAAGCTAAGCCGCCATAATAGTAACAAAATGTTATTAATAAAAGGTGTATTTTAGTAAACGTTTAAACTGTTTAAACTTTACCAATTAAAAAAATTTTTTAAAACCCAAAAAGAAAATAACCCCAAATTCCCCCAAAATTTTTTTCCTTTTTTTTTTCCCCCATCTTGAAAATGGGGCGGTTTTGTATATATTCATAAACATAAGTTATATTTTCATTGCGAGACAAACCTAATAACACAAGAAAAAAGAGATTGGTCACTACAAAGAAAGAAGGGGGGGTTTTTCCCCCGGACGCAAAAAAAAATATATTTTTTTCTTTTTTCATTTTAACCCCAAAAAAAAACCCTTTTTAGCATACGTCACTGTCTCATACAATTTTGGAATTGAAAAAAAATTTTTTTACCCAAATGTTCAACATTTCGTTAAAAAAAAAAAAAATAGCCATCCTATGAAGGTTACGAAACGAGACAAAAAGGGTATGACTTCCCTCGACTTGTTTCTTTTTCCCCCAACCCCCTTTTTTAATGAAGGTTACGTTAAAATTTAAAAGTATTACCAAGTGGTTTAAAAACTCTCTAATAAATCTCTACGGGTTTAAAAAAATTTTAAATTATTAAACATCTCATCAAAAAACCCCGCAACATAATCTTAAAAGCGTTTTTAATTACCCACCAAAAAAAAATGCTTCGGGGACAATATACATAGGCTATAATTTTGGGCAAAATTTTTATTTTTGAACGACCTGAATTCCCCAAAGGGGAAAAAAGTAATTAAATTACTTTTTTTTAAAGGAAATACAGCCCATTAATTAATATTTCAGTGACAAGTCAAATTTATCATTACTGCCGAGCAGACTGAAATTAGACATCACAAATCTTAGTTAGAGACTAAAATTACACGTTCGAAAAGTCATACTTTTTTCTGTTTTGGGTAACAAAAAAAATGATCGGCGAAAATTTTGTTGTTAGACGAGAAAAATAAAAAATACTAACAGTAAATTTCTTTGCTGTTTTTATTATTTACGGAGAGCCGTGTTAAAAAATATAATTACAAGGTTTGGTAATCAAGTAATGAGCACTAATTAAAGCCGTATTTAGTCCCCTACTTACCTTTAAAAAAAAATTTTTTAAATATTTAAATATATATATATATATATATATATATATATATATATATATATATATATATATATATATATATATATATATATATATATATATATATATATATATATATATATATATATATATATATATATATATATATATATATATATATATATATATTTATTTATTTTTTATGGTCTAAGAAATTTTTTTTAAAATCCTACATTTGGGGTTTTTTATAAGGCATCAACAAGATCCGTTTTAAATAACATTTTTAGGCGATCTTTTTTTAAGTATAATATTTTCAAAAAAATCAACGATATAGGCAAAAAAAAATGAAAAAACAAACATTAGCTTTATTTATAGCCTTGTCATTTTTTTTTCAATTTTTTGCCGGTTTTCACCAACACTGCACCAGCTAAAATTTTCGTCTTTAAGAGACCCTTATCTTTAATTTTAAAAAATTTTCTGTCTTAATGATACCTTAATTAATCTGACTTTGGGGAAAAAATTTTACTTTTGACAAATATTTGATTATTTATTTTTCTTTTTTACCTTTTATCAAATAATTATTTTTGGAAAAAAAATTTGGTAAAAAACAAAGTTTTTAAACGATAATAATTTGAATTTTAAAAATTATAAATGGGATATTAAATAGATTTCCAAGAATTTACGAGCGGCAAAAATTTTTAAATTTTTCATGACTTTTTTTTGGGTTTTTTTTTTTTCTTTTTTTGTTCTTTTGAACGAGACGGATAATCTTACTTTTTTCAAAAGATTCTAACTAACGAAACCAACAGTGCTTAGCTTTTACTTGAGAAAAAACTAAATCACCCCGTTTGAACATGACAAGTTTGTATTACCCTTTTTTAAATTTTTAATATTTACTTGTAAATTAAAATTATTTAAATTTTTTCCTCATTTAATAAATAATAAAAAACCCAAAAATTTCTTAACCTCTTGCTCACCCAAAAAACTTCTAAAATTTTTAAATTTAACCCCTTTTTTTTCGTATCAGGCCCCCGCCGATATTTTTCCCAAATTTTAAAATATATTGGTTTTTTTTTGGGGGAGTGATCCAAATTTTTCCAATTTGAAATTGTATCGGAAACTCCTAAATTTTAAGTTATAACGCCCCACTTGAATTAAACCCAAAAAATTCCCCAAAAAATTTCTCCTTTAAAAAAAGGGTTTTTGAGACAGGAAGGTTTTTATAATGGAACAAACCCCCCAGATTTTAAATTTTAAAAAATTTTTTTTCTGGATTATTTCCCCCTTTTAAAAATTTTTGAAGAAACCCATCAAAAAATATTATTTTTATTAAACAAAACAATTAACCACAATATCTAGGAAATCTTAGAAAAAGTTTAAAAAGGGGTAACAAAATTTATACTTTAAATTATTTTACCAGCAAGAAATGCAAAACAAATATAAAAAATGTATTTAATAAATAAAAAAAAAAAATTTCATATAAAAAAGCATTTAATACAATTAAGAGCGTTGTTTTAGTATTTTATAAAAGGCGCATTATGATAAGGGGGATATGATCTCCTGCACTTATAAAAAGGGGTGTTTTTATCTAAAAGACGGGCATTGCTACATTTAAGGCAAGGAGCTTTTCCCCCAAATTAAAAAAACGCATTTTTTGTAAACTCAATTCTATTTTTTTTTGGGGGTTTGCAATTGTTTCGCAAGGGGTTTTTCACAACACAAAAAACACTAAATTTTTATTTCTACAGCTTATCTGGCCCGTTTTTTAGACGACTTTGGACCTGTGCAATTAACATTTTTTGAATTTTTTGTTTAAAAGTCATTTCTCTTAACAAGCGCTATGTTATGGTCGAAAGAAATTTGGGGTTTTTTTCGTCAGCTTACGGTCTTGGGGAGGGTAAATTAGGCGTACGTGAGGCAGGCGTGCCAATTAGATAAATTAAAAGAAAAATAAACCTATCTTTACAAACTGTATAAATGTGTTATCAGGGACGGATAGAAAGTAAAAAAACATAGCATTAGGGTCACCGGACGTCATAGGGAGCAACACCACTAACCCAAGAAATTAAGAATCATTGGTTTTAAAAACACGGGAGAGTATTAGGGATATATACAGTATAACGCTAAATAAGAAGTTTTTGACTTCTTCTTATAGTCCCCATTGGGTGTTACCATTGACTCCTGAGCATTAATGCTACCATATGCAATGTTGCAGAGGCATACTTTTGTGGGATCAGGAATATAACCACATGATCTTAAGTGAACGAATCTCGATTTTGCTTAGCTATGCTTGGTCAAGCATTGGTAAGTAAAAAGCCGACCTGATGTAAACGTAATCTACAGTTTGCCCTGAAAAGTCATATTGTTCACACCGTGGGTGAAATGGTTTGGAGTGTCATCGGGTATGATAACAAGACAACTCTTTTTTATATTTAAATTCCTACAGCACGCCGCTCAGAGGTAGACGACTACCGACCTTATCAGATCAATGCCCAGACATATCAATGTATAAAAAATTGAGGGTATTTATTACAAAATTAACACAAGCATGGTAGGTATGATCAACACAGACGGTTGAAAACAAAAGAAGGTACGGGATGTAGAATTTATTCAAAGGCAACCGCATCGCTGACTCGTCGGCCAGGAAGGCTGCTGGGACCAAACCTTTTGGACCCGAATCTTTTGTAGGTCTGACAGTGTCTGCGATGAGAGACCTGATCAAAAGACACTCTCGTCAGCAGTTCACAGTAAACTGTGACTTTTTCAGGGAGTCACACTAAAATATTCTGACAGAGATACACCTGAATATTACTTGGCAATGCCTAGGGCTAACCTTCGTCTAATCTCGGAAGTTCTTACTGGACATTGCTAACTGCGAAAGCACCACTTTAAAATGGGTATAAATGACACAACTTTGTGTAAAGGCTGTGAACAAAAATATGAGACGGTGGAGCACATCCTTTGTGACTATCCTGCACTCTCGTCCGAGAGAAGTTCTATGCTGGTCGAGTATTGACTTTCCTTGGCCGACATTAAAGAGATTTTTCTTGGTGACGTCGTCACCTACTTTAATTTAGTAGGATGAGAAACGTACTAAGTAAGGAGTTCCCTTTAGGGGGTAGCACAAGGCCTACTGAGCTTAGTGCGGGTTTTCCCCCAGTTTCAGATTCAATATTTGTTAGATTTGGATAACGCAACTACTATTAAGATTAGAGAGAGAAAATTTTAAATTTAGGCTGTTACACTTCGTTACAGCTTTAGTGGCATACCAATCGAATCCC
Organism: Listronotus oregonensis; assembly: GCA_019359885.1. Taxonomy (NCBI): domain Eukaryota; kingdom Metazoa; phylum Arthropoda; class Insecta; order Coleoptera; family Curculionidae; genus Listronotus; species Listronotus oregonensis. The sequence goes on along the minus strand of JAHBCN010011183.1, from coordinate 11,385 downwards.
ATTGGTTAAGCCCCTACCATGTGGTTTTCGTTACAGCGTAGCGTCACAAATTATAACTGAATAGGATTACACCATCGCGGCACTACGGCAGTCCAGTATGCCTAAATGACTCCTCCTAACAACTACGATTGTTTATAACGCATAACTCTGTTATGGTAAAACGGGCTCGCTATAATTTTTAAAATTACAATATTGTCCACTAGACATGTAAGCATAAAAGCAATAAAATATATTTTTATATACTTAAAACAAGTAAAAAATAAAATTTATTTAAAAAAATCCGATTTCATTATGTAGTTTTTTAAGCCTTGGCTGGCTACATTAAATTTTGTCCGTTACCCAACCACTATGCAAATTTCCGATCAATATATTATTGGGACCTATAAAACTCAGACTCACTTATACAATATGAGGTTTGAAATTACGCAATTAGCGCTTTTATTGGCAGGATTATTTACAATATACGCGTAAACAACGGTTTTTTAAAACTTTTTATTGGGTTTATTTATGCATATCCCACATTTAATTTGATTAATAGCTTACACCCACGAATCACGCAATTTGTTATAAATATTTATAGGTTTTGCATAATTTTTAGCCATAATTTGTCTTGAAAAATGTAGCTATGTGACATAGGAATGTAATGCTTTAATTTGTAAACAAATTTTCCCAAAAAAAAGCTGTTTTTAGTTTATGCAGTCAAGAGAAAAAGCGGATATACTAATTTATAATGGTGGACCTTTAATTTACCAAACTCCTTAGTGTTTTTTTAAACCCAAAAATATGAGATTATCCGGCATCAAATATTTGACTGAGGCGCTTACTGGTTTATTTTTAGGTCCCATCTGGCGTCTGTGAGTCAAGGGCAACAATTAGGTTTTATATTAAATAACAACTTTCCGGTAATACCGCCCTTAACAAACTTCCTGTCCTTTTTTTACCCAAACCTTTTCCTGCCTCCGTTACCTTTTCCAAACGTTTTTGTTATTGCTGATGGTCACTCTTCTAGTTTTCGACAAGTTAAGATTGAAGTGACCCGAGGCTAAATACTGGCTTCAACTTTTTCTTCTTTACACGTAAGATGTTATTTATTTAAAAATCAATCCTATTAATAATTTTGCTGGCAATAATACCCTTCACTCTAATATGTAGTATTTCACTGAGCCTGATTTACAAATCAAGCGTACATTAATAAAGATATTTCTATTAAAAGGAAAAGAGGTATGGATTTCGTCACAAAAGATCCACAGCCACTCCTTCTTTTTGTCTCAAACAACTCGAATAATCCCTTTTAATTTCTTGTGAACCCGACGTTGCTCTTGGGCATATCCAAATTTTTTTCGATCATGTCTGGCGATGTGCTTCTTAACAAACTTTTCTTACGGTCTTTAACCTAAACGTTGCTCTTGGCTCCCAGTTTCCTTTTTAACGACGGATATTAGTTTTGTAGGTATTATTTTTTCCAGCTTTACCCAAATGAATTTAGGGGGGGCCCCTCCTATCTGTTTCTTCTTTCCCTTTAACGATCTTTCTTTGGCAATCAATCCTATTTATAGTTCTGCCAAAGATAGTACCTTCCCTTTAACCCTTCAATTTTCAAAACCAATCAATAAATGATTTGAAAACCAAGCAGGTCAATGAGGATGTTCCCCTCACAAGACCCAAATTTATCTTGGATTAAGGCGCCAAAAATCTTTTCAGATTAATGCCTTCAAAACAAAGTCATGTTTCTGTCCCAAAAAAAGTTGCCAATTCATCCGCCCCACGAGGGGGCCCAACCCCAGAACAAAAAGTCCTTAATCTTTTCCCCGGGTTACTTTTAAAAACCTTTTAAAGGGGCAAGCAATTACTTTAAAAAAGCTTGGTTTTTTCTTTTGAGCCAAAAAAAATGTTTTTTTTTTCCAATCTGTACACCCGATGTATCCCAAATCAGACCCCCCTTTTGAATATTTTTCTTTGGGGTTGGGGGGCGTCTCCTACAACACTTGGGGTTTTGGGCCTTTTGTCTTTTAATGACCCACGCTTACAAAAAAAGCTTCCCCCATCTTCCCCCCCGGGGGGCTTTCGCTCCTTTTTTAGGATTTCCACGGTTTTTTCTTAGAGGGGGTTTGGAGATAATTCCTCGTCTGTAGGTTCCAATAGAGCAACACGTAGTGCAACTTTTATCATTCTTTAAGGGTTTAACTGGAAAACTTTCCGTTTCCTTTTTTTCCCTTCCCAGAGTATCCAGACTATGAAAACCCGCTTTCTTCTACTCCCACTCCAAATTTAAAACCCATGTGAAAAACTCCCTCTCACCACACTTGACATCCATGGGACGTTAGTAGGGGCCCCACCCCTTTGTGGACTGTCCAAATAAAAAGACCTTTTAAATTAAAATTTGGGGGGGTTATTAACAACACAATCTTGCCTGTGCAAAAAAAATTTGCTTATATCTATCCTCCACTTTAGGCATTCCTGATTTAAAACAAAGCAGAGCTCTTTGCTTTATTAATGATCCCACTCTTACAAAAAGTTTCTTCTTTCTATTGACCAGCTTTCGGATTTCACTTTTTTTTGGTATTTCCCCACTTTTTTCTTTGAGAAATTATCCAATATATTTCATTTTCCAGCAGCTCTAAATAAAGCAACACGTTGTGCCACTTTTCTACATCCCTTGGACTGGATCAGGACCATGTTGGAAAACAGAAACAAAACCACCCACATGCAGGGGGAGATGATCAGATTTAGGGCCGCCAGGGAGTGCCCGCAGCAAGGGCTTCTATCCCTCTGCTGTGGTCGCTCCTGGTGGATGACCTGCTGGCCATACTCTCTCTTGAGGAAATCGATCTGCAGGCATATGCAGATAATCTAGTCATCCTAATTAAAGGAGACTTTGATAAGATGATTTCTTACATCCTTAAAAAAGTACTAAACACCACACAAAACTGGTGTCAAAGGGAATAAATTACAATAGACCCTCATAAAATGGTTATTGTCCTCTTCACCCGAAAGAGAAACCTGGATAACTTGAGACCACCAACTCTGCAAGGTAAAACACGCGCATCTCAGCATGCAGGATTTGTCGTTAATCCTGGGGCATGCAACCAAAATAGATGTGCTGGCTATACGTGATAACGTATGGCTCTGTGGCATGGTGGCGCAAGGGACAGCAGCGGCTGACCCAAGCAAAGCTATCGGCCACCAACGGCGGCATACATGAAAGCCCTCCTGGGACTGCCTCCTCTGCATATTTACTTGGAGAGAGAGGCAAGATGGGCAACCTACAGACTCTATCAAGCGGTCAGTAATAAACCGCAGGCGTGTCATATGGAGAGTACCAGTCTCCTCAGGTGTGTCCTGACCTGTGACAGACTGGAAATCCCCTCAGACATAATGCCTACAGCAACCATTAAGACACCCACGGTACGTTAGTACTTAGGCATCAGCCTTCGTGGACTGTACCAAGATAAAAAAAAACAACTACAACCGGCCCTACAGTCTAGTCTACCCACAAAGGGACGACTGGAGTCGGAAAACGACCGACCTGCTCCGGGCTGACATCTGTTGGTACACCGATGGCTCCAAAACCAGAGACGGTGTTGGAGCTGGAATATATGGACAGCGGCCGAGGGCAGAGTTTTCCTTCAGCCTGGGCACTCTCGCAACCATATTTCAAGCGGAGGTATTTGCTATTAGGATGTGTGCTAGAACGCTGGTTGATCGGCACTGCACACGTAAGACAGTTAATATATTCTCCGACAGTCAGCAGGCTCTTGGCTCTTGAATCCAGCCGGTGAATTCGAAAACCGTCTGGAATTGCAAGGATGCGCTGACCACACTGGGTCAAAGTAACAAGGTTACCCTACTGTGGATACCCGGACATACCGGCCTAGAGGGTAAGGAATGGGGACCTCCTTGCCAAAGGGGGCAACAAACTCACAGAGCCGAAACCAATCACGGTATATCTGTAGAATGGCCAACAGTTATATCAGCTGACACAAAGAGAAAATCTTCGGTACTGGCATGGGCTTCCGGGTCCCAGACACTCGAAGGACTTTATAAGCCCACGGAACCAACAATGTACCGTCAAACTACTGGAGCAATCAAGGTACACCTTAAAACTCTAGTAGGACTGTACACGGGCCACTGCAGATTGAAATACCACATGCACAAGATTGACCTAGCGGAAGACGCCGAGTACCGCATGGCGTGGAGGAGGATGAATCGGCAGAACACATACTTTGTTCGTGCCCAGCAATGGCACGACTCAGATTCGCAACCCTTGGCAATGACACCTTGTTTCCGAGGGAGGTGAAAGATCTCTATTCCAACCGGATCATCAGGTTTATTAGAAGTCTGGACCTGGTGGGAGAAATATAAAAGGGTCTGAGCGACAATAGACCGATCGGTCGCGGTGGAAGGGTTTTATACCCACTCACTTTAAACCTAATCTAACCTAACCTAGTTATGTATTAGTTACTGTCTGCATACGTATAGCACAAAATTATTAAAATAGAATGTACATATATAAACAATTATTTACATTTTATTTTTTATTCGGTATTTTCTATATTAGCAACCTTCATATTTTCTAAACATACCTTAAATTTACTTTTAATCTGACATTACTTCATTAACGTAAACTTACTTAATCCAAATTACTTCATTTTCTTTATTTTATTTACTTTTTATTGAATAATTAAAATTCATTAAAAGCTCACTGCAATGTAAAAACTTTTTTACCCGACCTGTTCAGTGAATATATTTTAGAAAACGGCGCAATTTGTATCTGCCCACCATCTATGGTGTATCAACTTCTCTGAGATCTTCTTTATAAATGGTATTATCGCTTTTTGCCCGTCGTGCGTAAAGCACTGTATTTATAGACTGTTTGGGTACCTCGTTATTTATGTATAAAACACTTTATTTGTAATGATGTTACTAATGGTATTCTAGCCTTCTATACTTTAGGTTCACTTTGGGTACAGTCTCTATTATATAAGGAAGTTATTTACGCGTTATCCTTATTTGAAACGGTAATTTTTAAAAATTAATGATTCTGAAGCAATTCGTTGATGTTAAGATGCGGAAGGATTCCTACCTGTTGGTATAGATTGCATATTATTACCCGCCATATTTGCACGACCAAGTCATGTTTCAAAAAGATATATACCTTATTGGTTGGTAAATTTTAAACATATAGGTAGAAACCTCTATGTGGCCTTAATAAACACATTTTACAAAGATATGGAAACTGTAAGGAAGTAACAAGTAAAAACAAAGTATTTTACATTGCTTTAATAAAATTTTGAAAAAATACTTAAAGATTTAATAGAAAGAAATAAAATACTAGCAATTAGTAATTTCCTAACTAAGATGTTTCGTAAGCTGGATAAAAAGCAGGGTGTGACTGAAGTCTTTTTTAATATTTTAAGGGTACTTCATTGTTTAAATTATCAAAAATGTATAAATTATGATATTATAAAATAGTAACGGCATTCTTTGCTCTTGGTATTGTTATTATAAAGTGTAATATTTTGTTACTATTACGGACCAGTGGTCTATCTTTGGGCAATTTTATTTATTTTTTTACCAATATGTTGTCATCAAATTTTCGTGATTAATATTATTAATTATTTGGTACATGGGGCTTTTGCTTAGGACTACAGAAAATGGTACTATTGAGTTAAATTAAGAAACCCATCCGTTTTTAAAATATTTTAATTTTAAACTTAGGTGGTACAAAAAGAGTAGGCTAGATAAGGGTTAGGTTTAAAGTGAGTGGATTTAACACCCTTCCATCGCAACCGATCGGTCTATTGTAGATCACATCCTTTTATATTTCTCCCACGAGGTGAAGTCTAATAAATCTTCACTTTCACTGGCAACAAGGTGTCATTGCCGAGAATTGCGAATCTGAGTCGTGCCATCGCTGGACACAAACATAGTATGTGTTCTGCCGATTCATCCTCCTCCATGCACATGCGGCACTCGGCGTCTTCCTCTAGGCCGATCTTGTGCATGTGGTATTTTAATCTGCAGTGTCCCGTGTACAGTCCCACTAGAATTTTAAGGAGTGCCTTTGGATTTCTTTAGTAGTTTTACGGTACATTGTTAATTCCGTGGGCTAAAAGGCCTTCGAGTGTCTGAGGACCCGAAAGTCCATGCCAGTACCGAAAATTTTTTTGTGTACAAGCTGGTATGAACTATTTGGCCATTCTATAAGATAAACCGATAATCGGTTCTCGCCCTGTGAGTTTTGTTTCTGCCCCCTTTTGGCAAGGAGGTCTGCGGATTTATTACCCTCAAGGCCTATATGTCCAGGTATCCATATAGTGATGAGCAAACAAGATCAGACCAAGACCGGGCTAGTCTTGGTCTTGGTCTTGCAAGCCTGGTCCTGGTCTTGGTCTTGTAAGCCAAAAGAAGGTCTTGCTCTTGGTCTTGGTCTTGCTGCAAGAGTCTTGCTGGTCTTGCTTTTTTTTGGTAGTATTAATTTAAACTAAGCAAGCTAAATATAAATAAAGATGGAGACTATATTTTTTGCTTTAAAATTTTAAAATAAACCAATTTTAATCTTAAATGTACATTTAAATTATTTGATTTAAAAGCATATTTTAAATGAAAGGGTTTATTTATTTATAGCGCCAGGGCCGGATTTAACTTTTTTCCGCCCATAGGATAATATATTTTTGCCGCCTTAATATATCAATATTTTTTGAATATCAGAACAAAAATTTTAGCAATAAAAGAATGTAAACTACACTAGTAATTCTTATAAAAAATTATTAAACAAATTTAACAAAAGTAAAACATACAGAAAATTAAATAAAAATTCTTTAAAACAAACAAATTTCAGAATTTTGTAATCTATTCGTTAAATATTTAAAAAATATATTAATCGACCATTACATTTTTTTTTAATTAATCGTAAATTTGCCGCCCCAGCCTACTCAGCCTTTGCGTAAATCGACCCCTGTATAGTGCTCTATTTTTGGTTAAATTAAGACACAATCTTCTTTTATACATTTAGTGGCATATAGAAACCTTTTAGGGATGAAAATTATAAATAGCAGAAATAGAAGCATATAAAATTAAAGCAAATACAAAAATATGTACTGTGTAAGCAGAAAAAAAGACTTTTAATTTTAATAAGATATGAAATTTCAGTGAAAATAATTCTGATATGTAAGCATTGATTTCTGATTCAAAAAAAAAAGTTATTTAAAAAACTTTTCAGTTTATATAAAATTTTTATCTTCAAATTAGTTAAACATTTGCCATACAAGTTTGTAGAAATACTTTATAAACAATCTACAGATACAAGGGGGCTGAATAGTGTGACAAAGCCCGATATCTCCAAAATCGTCCATAACAGTGACAAACTAAACATACAAAAATTATAGACGAAAAGGGCTTTTCCCCTAAAATAGAAAATTTATGGCGTAAAATCAATTTAGAAAAAATCGCCACCCTGTATATTATGCTGGAAACTGATATATAGGGACAATGTCGACGTAGATGGTTTTTAAATATCATTTTCGGTTTTAACTTTTCCGTCTAAACAGGGAAGTGATTTTTACAATCCATTTATATAAAAAAAGTATTTTTTATCACACGGCAAATATATTTTTTATTAATCTATTACTTTAACATTTATATCTTAACTAGATAAAAAGCCTGTCTCCGCCAGGCGAGACACAATATTAAGTAGCCTCTGTCTCCGTAAGACGCCTTTCGTACGGCTAACGGTAAAAAAACACTTTTTTGCTCCTATTTTTGTCCCGGGGGCGAAATTCAAAAAACGGGCTTTGTTAGGTTCTAGCCACTGCTAAAGACTACCACTGTGCCAAATTTCATGATTTTAGCTCAAGCCATAACTTCAGAATCATGTGGACAGACAAATAAATATAAATACCTATAGTTGGGTCATTTTTAAAATGAAAATTCGATGCCCTTTGAAAAGAAAAAAGAAAACATTAAAAGTAACAAAAAGGTTTAATTTTTATTGTTGCCTTTTTATATGGTCTATTATTACAGACACGTGCGGGGAGCGGCAAATTATAAAAAGCAAAGGCGACCGCTAGTTCAAATTAAACCTATTCGGCTACTTTTTATGTTTTTTTTTTCTTTTTAAAGAGAACCGAATTTTCATTCTTATATTGATCCAACTATACAGTGTGGAACAAAAATAATGTTTTTCTGGATTTTGGAGATTTTTTATTTACCCTGTAAGTGGCATCACTAGATAGCTAATTAAAAAAAAAAAGAATGTAATTTTTAGCTTCTATAACTTTTGTACCCCTAGTTTTTCTCTGTCGTAAACGATATCGAAGATGTCAAGCTTTGTCGGACCATTGAGTCACCATCTCATTATTTTTGAAACATGTTATTAAATTTACTCGTTATTGTTGTTATAGAACTAAAAGAACAAAGTGATCTATTTAATTATTATTTTATTAAAAAAAACTTTTACTTATTAAATAATTGCTTCTTTTGGCAATTCTTGACACATTTTTTATTATGTCTGTATGAAATACCTCTGTATATTGAATATTAAAATTAAAAATTATAATATCAAAAAAAAGTTGCAGAAGTGCAAGAGTCTTGCAGGTCGGTCTTGGTCTTGCGTAGTGTTGCACACCTCGGTCTTGGTCTTGGTCTTGCATACCCCGGTCTTAGTCTTGGGCTTGCAAGCAAAAAGGCGTTCTTGCTTTTGGTCTTGGTCTTGGTTTTGCTGCAAGACCAAGACCAAGACCGCAAGACCGCAAGACCAAGATCGGTCTCGCTCATCACTATATCCATAGTAGGGTAACCTTGTTGTTTTGACCCAGTTTGGTTAGCGCATCCTTGCAATTCAAGACGGTTTTGCATCGGCTGGATTCAAGAGCCAAAAGAGCTACTTGAGTGTTGGAGAATATTTTAACTGTCTTACGTGTGCAGTGCCGATCAACCAGCGTTCTAGCAAACATCTCAATAGCAAATACCTCCGCTTAAAATAGGGTTGCGAGAGTGCCCAGGCTGAAGGAAAACTCTGCCCTCGGTCGTTTTCCGACTCCAGTCCTCCCTTTGTGGATATACTTCACTCTAGGGCCGGTTGTAGTTGGTTGTTGTAGGCATTATGTTTGAAGGCATTCCAAGGAAGTGTAAAGGTGTATGGAAGCCCAATACTGTAGAACAAAATTGTCCAGGCGTGCAGGGCAGCGGGAATAGGGGGGTTGGCCCCGCGGAATTTGCGCAATTAATAGTAGGTCAGGGCCGGATTTCCATAATTCTTTGTTATCTACTATCTATAAAATTGACATCATCAAATGTCAAATTCCAACATTCACTGTTTTTTTTTTATTTTTTGCACAAAATTGTTGGTAATTAAAGAATACTATTATAGAATACTTAAAATTATTGTGTAATATTATATTTTATATCATCTGATATAACATGGAAAGAATAGATGGCGCCACTTTACAGCCTTCTATTTAAATGGTCGATATTTTTGGAAGTTTGGTATTTTTACCAAAAATCTTTGTAAATAAATAAAAACACGATTTTTTAAAATAAATTTCAAACATTGTATGATAGTATTATGTACTTATCACCAATTTTGTGATAAAAGAAGGGCAAGATAGTGTAAATGAGTTTAATCTAATCCTAAGATTCTGCTTGTACATTAAAAAGTGAAAATTTTTATAACTGCTTTTTAGGCATATACTTTTCACTAAAAACAAACATTCATGAGACAGAACAACAGTGGTTAAAAATGTTTAGTAACCTTTGGTACCTGAGTATCCATTTTAACAGTATCCGTTAAATATTATGTGTGTACAATATGTCAAGCTTAAAAAGTTGATAATGTAAGATTAAGAAACCGAAAATCTAATTTATTTTTAAACAAATGGTACTGTCTCGAAAGTTGCCTCCTCTCCGATTTTGATCAAATTTGGTATACAGGGGTTTTTTGGCGCTGATTACAAATCTGAAAAAATATCTTTTCGGCAACGTTTCGTTTCGAGATCTTCATCATCAAAGTTAAAATTAAACTAACCTCATTTTCACTATATTCTCCCTACTTTTGTAATACAATTCTTGATTTTTACACTAAGTGGCACATATAAACACCTTTAAAACCTTGTATTTTTATTTATTTAACATCTTTTTTCCATTAAATTCCGAACTTTTAAGTTCAAAGGTAGCAACCACATTTGCTTAAAAATAAAAGTGTAAAAGGTGTAAAGTAAACATAAAAAAGTTTTTAAAAGGTGTTTGTGAAATATTGTTGTGCCAATTTAGTGTAAAAATAAAGAATTTTGTGCAAAAAGAAGGAGGAATAGTGTAAATAAGGTTAGTTTGATTTTCAGTTTTGATGATGAATATCTCGAAAACGAAACATTGCCGAATTTTTTTTTTAGATTTGCAATCAGCGCCCCAAAAAACCGTACCAAAATTGTACTTCCTTTCATTCAATTAGAGGGACCTGTATTAATTTGCCTGGTCTGCCCAGTAATCAATAATTTTGATCCTTTAAAAGAGGGTACTAAATTATTACATGGAATAAAAGTACCTAAATGTAAACCTTATTTTTTTTTATTAATCCACAGAAATACACAAACATTGTGGAAATCATCTAAAAAAAAGTTAAGATTGCATTACTTTTCTCACCAATATTTCCTATGAAATTTTTATTTTCTATTATTCATAATTGATATATTATTATTTATTCGGTTACCTAACGTTACGTCTTATAAAAAGCACCTAATTTAAAGATAAAAAATACTTACCTAAAGTTAAAAAGACGGGTATGTTACCCTTGGATTTGCAAGACAAAACCATACAACCTCTAGTCATTTTGTTACGATATTATAAGTAACAAACAATAGAAATTATAGTCACAATTTAATAAACACTAATCACTAAAATAAGAACGTTTTTATATTTTAGCCGGTACTCCGGCTCTCATAAAATTATAATATGTTGGCTAACTTCACACTGATTTATCAGTGTGTAAGTAGGCAACACATTAAATTATTTCGTGGAATTTTGTTATTGCGCAGAATCGACGGGGTCAACTCTGACAGTTATTTTCATACTGGACTGGACATTTTTTGATCGAATGGGCCATAGCATTGGGCTTCCATCCTTTAAACTTCCTTGGGGCATTCCCAGTCTGTGACAGGTCAGTACACTCCTGAGGAGACTGGTACTCTCTTTGTGACACGCCTGCGGTTTATTGCTGACCGCTTGATAGAGTCTGTAGGTTTCCCATCTTGGCTCTCTCTCCAAGTACATATGCAGGGAAGGCAGTCCCAGGAAAGCTTCCATGGCCGCCATGTCGTGCGCAAAGCATCCGTGATCATTAGGCAAGCACGAAAAGAGTAACATTTAATATTAAAGACAATAGTAATTTTT
>JAHBCN010011182.1:0-29671 GCA_019359885.1 Listronotus oregonensis | reverse complement strand
AAATCGACGAAATTCGAGAAACGCCCTCTAGTGGCCAAACGATAAGAGATAGCAAAGTTTTGTTAGCGCCAGGAGTTTTCTCATTAAATTTGAGCTCCGGACACCCTGGTCGATTTTTTTCTATCCCTTCAAATAAGGGTTGTTCCCATAAGAACGCGTCCAGTTTGGGACACCCTGTACACATATTTTCTAAAAACTTAACTGTATATTGATAGGCTAAAGCTACACCATTTCCACTTGTCCCTATCTTTTTTTTTTAACATGTCAAGTCACTTTGCGAGTTACATCCAAAGTAATTAAAATATTTCTTTTGACCGTTTTTATCTATCCATCAAGTAATGTGCTAGTATGATCGTAATGACTATCACAACCCGATCTAAGTTCCATTAATTTTATTGTTAAAAGAATGTTAATATAATTAATAATCACCTTTAGTTACGATCTTATATTATGATATCGCTGTAACGGTTCATAAGAAGGAACTGTTAAGTTGGATTTCTTGTATAAATGTCCTCTGAGCCTATGGAAATAATTAATATTGTATAATAATAATAATATTAATTTTAATAATAATAAGAACGTTTATTAACTTACTTAACAACATAACAAACCTGAAATTAAACGAATGGTCTGAAGGAAAAAGACAAATGACTGATTATTTTGGTTGACTGGTATAGTTTGTCCAAGCTAACATTTTTGTGTTGGCTTACATGTTCAAAAACAAAAATTACTAGACTCAACCTCAAAATCAGCTGATTGGCGTAAATCACCCAGTAATGGATTAACGCGTTTCAATTTTTATTTTTTTGGGTGTGTTATTTCGTGTTTTAAAAATAAGTGAGATTAGAGAATACTCTGCAGTGTTTTTATTTTTTTGTGGCTATTGACATTTTTATTTTTACTAATTTATTTAATTTTGGACTAAGTTTTTATTTTTATTGGTTTTAAGAAAAAACCACTAAATTGATATTTTTAGTGTATAAATCACAATATGACTGTATTTCCAGTTTGGAAAAGCTTCGAAACCAACTTCAGAGGCTGTATGAGTCGGAGGTAAGAAAATATAACCAAAAAAATTTTTTTTCAAAAATGATCAGAATAGTGATCTTGCAAAAGGTAAAATAACTCGTTTTAAGAGTATCACAATCTAAAAATACATCCTCAGATGTGCCAAATATTTTAAGATTTAAATATATTTATGAATGTATTTTTTAGGATCGAACGTGTGGCAGTTGCTGACAATATAAGAAGCAAAACATGAAATTTATAAATAACTTAGGCTTAATGGAAAAACCAAATGTGCAACGCAGGAGAAGGAAATTTTCAAAAGGTTTTATGGAAAATAAAGATTTAGGAGAAAATAAAAATCTTTGGGTGTTTCTCGATGAAACCTGGATCTTCTCGAACAGCTCTTTCTGCAGGTCTTGGCAGGATGACGATGTATATTTTAGTGAAAAGGTAAAACATTCTAATGATTAATTATACGCTAAAAAAAATGTACTTTCCTACTACTTTTTTAAATCACAAGGTAAAGCACTTTTACAATCCTCTAATAAAATTTTGTTTTGCCTTATAAATTATCACAGTTTTACAAAAAAGTTTCCTCTTGCACTGGCCATATAGTGGCGGGAAGAAAGAGATATGGTTAAATGGTTAAAAAACCGAAATATTCCTTTTGCAAAATCGGCGACAAAATAGATTTTGTGGTGCTTGATTCAGCGCCTACCAAAGTCTCCCAAATCTTATGTCGTCGATGCTCTTATTCAGGAGGTGGTCATCAAGTGCTGCGCTTGCATCCATATCATTGTGAATTCAATGCTATTGAAATGGTATATATTTAAAAATAATAAGACATTCCCTATTTTATGGGACCCACATTATTAGTATATTAATAAGGTAAATGGTAATAAAAATCATTTACAAGTTAACCTCTTTTTACTTTTTAGCTTTTCTTTATTATACTACCTTACTGCTTTTAATAAAAAACTAAATATTAATGACTATTTCATTTAAACACATTACATCAGTGGCCACAGTAGTTGCCAAAATGCTTGAACTCACAAGCATCCATTTACAGTCCAGCTGCTAAAACGCCAAACCTACCACTTTGTCTGCTCTCTTATCTTAAAAGTGTCCAGACTAGTATCTGGTGCGTGCAGATTGCATACATTTTTCTTTCGTCATTACATACTTTTGCTTTTTTCATAAAAACCCCTGGTGGACACTGCCACTTCTAAAGCCTTAAACACGAACTTCTAAAGTTTTTGATAAATTTATTTTATAAAATATAAGCATCTTATTGTGTTAATGATACTCTGAAAAAATAAATGATTATTACTGTTTTATTTATTTTATAATTTAATATAGGAAGCAGCTTATGAAGTTATATCAGATGAAATAAATCTATCTCTTTAGGCATCTTTAAAAAATAGTAAAATTGCATAATAAGGGATATCGAACCATCCCTTATAGTGAGATATTTTATCAGGATATTTCATATATTTATATTTGCCTGCAAATATAACAAAACATAACAGGTCTGTTTGATATTCAGAAATAGTGTACACTATTTTACATTTTTTTACGTACCTAAGCGCTCTAATTGAAGGTGTATTTAAGGACTAAGTGACAAAAAGTGTAAAATAGTGTAAACTATTTCTAAATAACAAAATAAATAACTATTAATCTGCACTAGTTAGGCGAAAATGATAATTTTTAATAAAATATTATGGCCAAACATCAAGCTTTCTTACAAGGTTTGTTAAATATATGAACAGCAAGAAAAATACTGATGAGATTGTAGTTATTGTAATCAATTTTTTTTAAATATTAAGGAATTTTGAAACTTCTTCCCTCTATTACGGTCCTGATAAATTCATTATCATCCGCCAAATTTCTTAAATCTTTGAAAGAACAAAGGTTTACTACATATGTAGGGATATTCGCATTGCCAACTAAAATATTGATAGCTTGGACAAACTATATATTCTTTACCATTTTCAAATAAAAAAAACGTGTTGTATTGTATTTTAAGTTTGTACGAATTATTTTCAACGTCAAAGCATAGGTCTTCATGTATTAAAATTAACGAATTGTGTCTCTCCATTTATTTTATTTAATGTCTAATAATTATAATAATTTGTCGATGTTAACCTCTATAAATGGGACTCATTTCTCATTTTCTATTCAAAAGTGAAATATTTTGATTAAGTCATGACTTCCCACGCTGTTTCTTCTACACATTAACGAACTACCACCCTACTAATCAATTCAAATATATTTGACTAACAATAGATACCCTCCACTCTAGTATTCAATTTCTTAAATAGTAGTTCATTTGGAAAATAAGCAGGTCAATGCAGATATCTCTTTCACAAGACCTCAAACTTATCTGGATTAGCATTAAAAATCTTGTTCAGTTTAATGTCTCGAACAGTCATGTTTACTGTTCATGAAAAGTCTGTAATGCTGAACAAGCTCCGCACTTAAACATTCACGAATGCATATGCCTTCGTGGACTTGTCTCAAGTAAAAAAAAAGCTTTTTATTAAAATTTTCACCTAACATATTTGACCTCACAAATCTTTAAAGAGTACTTACAACTATTTTAAATCTGTCTAATTAAAATCTGGATAATAAAACCTCTTCTAATTATCTCCTTGATCCCCAAAATCCCAATAAAACTGTATAAATGTACAGTGACGGAAATAAAATTTCTAACTTATATTAACATTTATGTCAATTTTGAATATTTGGTAAACTTGGCTTTTACCTTTTCTCACTGTAATTAATATTCAATAAAATACATACTTCAAAATAAATATATAGTTTATTTATTTAAATATTAAAGAAAAACACTGGCTTAATATTTCAAAGCGACACCATTTTTTCACTAATAAGTTTAAACGTGTAGGCATTGATGCAATCAGCATTTGTGCATGATGAACATTATGATATTCCAGGTTTCTTCAATTTTATTCCACAAATCATCACTGTTTTGTGATGGAAATCATTGTTTTGTTAATTTCCTTTACGATATATCCCCAAACGTTTTCGATTGGATTGATATCAGGGCTTCTTGAGGGCCAAGGTAACTGAAATGTTATTTTCCAGTAGCCAGTCCGAAACTCTCCTTACTGTATGGACGGGGCAGTTGTCATGCTGGTATATAAAATTTTCTTGTTCAAATATATTGTTTAGCGATGGCAACATAACATTTTGGAGTATGTGTATATAAGCTTGACTATTAAATCTTTCTCGAATACGGTGTCATATGCCTAGCCCTCTGAAGACATATACCCCCATACATTAACAGAAAATCTTTTACTTGTTTTAACATGTTGGGTATATCTTTCTTCGTACCGTATATTTTGCGGCCTATACACTCTAATCTGCCCTATAATAAGATTGAAAAATCTTCTCATCGTAAATACTACCTTTCCCAAAAATCCACACCTTGCGGTAAATATTCCAGTGCAAACCCCATTCTTTGCTCTTTATTCATATCAGTCAAAATGGCCTTTTTAGCAGCTACACCGCTTCTCAATTCGAATTTTTCCTAATACGATTTCTTGCCGTTCTTACTGTCCCAGGAAAATTAGTTTGGTTGTGTGCTTCTACACTGTCTGAAATGGATTGTTTCGCAAAAATCTATCAGATCATTATCTTGATTTTCGTTTAAAATTTTCTTCTACCACTTCCAGCCCTTCTCTCCAATGATCCTGTATTTTCCCATTTAGTTCTGAAACTTTGAATAGTGCTTCTTGGTTTCCCAACTTTGTGGCTATTCTTCCCAGAGAAACACCTTCTTCTGAATAGAGTAATTATTCTCGCCTTCTCCTAGTTCATTCATTTTCCAAAATTAAAAAAAAAGTTAAAATAATATAATTTTTGAAATATCGTGCAGTATAACAATTTGTCAAGTAAGATATATTTACATTTCAACACATTTATTTTCTATTCGTTGAATTTTATTGAATAAGCCAGGAATATACAGTATGTCCACGGAAAAGGTGTTGAAGAGAAAAAACTTTTTTATTTTTGATTTTATCGAAAAAAGCTACTCTTGATAAAAAATTTTGCTACTTCTAAAAGTAAGATTGGGATGGAAACATTTAACATATTTTATACGCGGTGTTCAGAAAATTGAAAAAACCTAAAATTGTACAAGAGTAAAGTGCATTTATTTGAGAAGATATGGAAATAAGTTACTAGGAAAAGTTGTTCAAAATTAAAAGATAGTCTCTAATACCAATATTTGAAAAAATCGGCCTACATTTATTTTTTGTGATTAAATTTATTTTAATATCGATTTAAATTTTTAATATCAATTTATTATCAAATTTTTTGCTGTTAAGTAAGCATTTAAAGCTGACAATACTGCGGCTAATGAATTATAAAAGCAAAGTATCAATAAAGTTTGTCACTACCAACGCCTACTAGTACAAAAATTTGGAATTAGTTAATTGATAATAAAATTTTAATCACAAATAAATAAAAAGTAGCATTTTTATGAAATTGATTAGAACTACCTTTTACGTTTGAACAACTTTTTTATTAACTTTTCCATATCTTTGCAAATGTATACACTTACTCCTGTACCATTTTAGTTTTTCAATTTTCTGACCCATGTAAAATATGTTAAATTTTCTATCCCAAATCTTACTCAAGACAGCAAACATTTTGACAAGTAACTTTTTTCGATAAAATTAAAAATAAAAAGTTTTCCTATTCAACACCTTTCCGTGGACACCAATACGTCCACGGAAAGGTGTGGATAGTAAACAACTTCTTTATTTTTTATTTTATCAAAAAACGC
This sequence comes from Listronotus oregonensis, assembly GCA_019359885.1. Classification (NCBI taxonomy): domain Eukaryota; kingdom Metazoa; phylum Arthropoda; class Insecta; order Coleoptera; family Curculionidae; genus Listronotus; species Listronotus oregonensis. Next base: position 23,853 of record JAHBCN010011182.1, on the reverse strand, counting down.
TACTCTTAAAAAAAATTTGCTACTTTTAGAGTAAGATTGGGATAAAAACATTTAACAAATTTTATACGCGGTATTCAGAAATTGAAAAAACTTTAAATGGTTCAGAGTCAAGTGCATTTATTGAAGATATGATAGAAGTGTACTAGAAAAGTTGTTCAAGTAAAAGATAGTTCCTAATATCAGTTTTTAAAATCGGCCTACAATAATTTGTGATAAAAAATATTTAATATATCTAATTTCAAATTAACAACCTGTTATTGTACTAGTAGGCGTTGATAGTGACAAGCTGTATTGACATTTCGCTTTTATAATTTATTAGCCACCAGAAACGTTCAGCTTACTTACGGCAAAAAATTTGATAAAATTAGAATTAAAAATTTAAATTGAGTATTAAAATTAATTTAATCACAAATAAATAAAAGTAGGTCGATTTTTGAAAATTGATATTAGAGACTACCTTAATTTTGAACAACTTTTCCTAGTAACTTATTTCATATCTTCTCAAATAAATGCACTACTTTGTATCATTTAAGTTTTTCAATTTTCTGAACACCGCATATAAAATATGTAAATGTTTCTATTCAATCTTACTCTAAGAAGTAGCAAATTTTTACAAGTGGCATTTTTCGATAAAATCAAAATAAAAAAGTTTCATTTCAACACCTTTTCCGTGGACATACTGTATAGTAAAAATAAACTTGTAATAGGTCTATTTTAATGTTGTCTTAAATTTGGTTGTTCAAATTTAAAAAAAAAACATTTGTTTTTAAAATCAAAAGAATTTTTTAAACTAAAATATTATTTAAGAAATATTTTTTGTTTTCTTTGTTTTGATCAGAACAATTCTATCAAAAAGGCTTTTTACAACTTCTTTGTTTTAACTTGTTTTCTTAACTTTTAGTGACATCTTTTTACACATATATTTACATTCGGAAATCGTATACTTATAGAATAACTATTTACGTTATATTAATGTTTAATCAACTAAGTAAATGCCTAATTACCTTCCGGCCATTCCGATCGATAAATTAACTTGAAATATTATGACATCCGATGGTTGAAGAAAAATTAATGTGTGTTGCTGATGTGGAGACATAACTCGGAGGTATCACACTGCGATTGTAACCGGTCTCTTAAATAACATATTAAATAGACGACCGTTTGCATTATTAATTGTTATTACTTTAACGTCTGACGTGTATCGTTTGTTAGAAAATCGATCGGATTAACGGAATATAGACATTTTTGTCGATACTTGCAACATTATTGATCGCCCAACACAAAACAATTACGAAAGTGATTTAAAAATCCGGGGCTCGGCTACGACAGATACACAATAACATTTTGAAAGATTCAACAGAAACTAATAGCAAAAGCAATACCAGCAACTGTTTTGAAAATAATGGCTAAAAAATAAAATATTTCTATAAAGTATTGTACATCATCAAAAAAAGTATCTTTGCTATATGTGCCAAAATGATATAGCTCATAAGAAAATAAAGTTAAGTGAATCAAAACCAAACAGGCTAACGAACATTTTTTTAAGTTGCCTTAATAATGTTTTTACAGAATTGATATAAATTAAAAAAGTTACAGCAGATTTTTTTTTGAATATCTAAAAATATCTCTAAAACAAAAAAGATATGACTTTACTTAATAAGTTCCTTGTTTAATTTTATTAATCAAGCACTATTGTGTTTTATTTCTTTTAATTTAATGTTCAAAACAGTTTTTTATATTTTTTTTTCTCCGAAACTACTAAACCGATATAATATATATAATATGATTAGAACAAATATCAAAACTCATCTTTTTTGGGAATTTTATAAAGTCTTCCACGGCACAATTTGATAATTTATAAATTTGCTCGTGGTCTGTTTTCTTTTTTTGGTACTACTTATTTGTGTGAAAGCCTTTTTCCAAAGGGAAATTACACAAAAAATTTTACAGATCAATTAACTGATGAGCATCTTAAATCTTTTTTTAATAATTGGTACCTAAAAATAAAATTAGCCCACAACTACAAACTATTGTCAGTGGAAAATCTCAATTACAAAAAATCTCATAGTATTTCATATGTCATTATGTTTTTTATAAGTTATGTGATTATTTAAAATGTATAAAATGTTATTTTGTTCATTTCAATATTTGTAATTATTATAAAACGGGATTAATTTTTCTGCAAAATTTGCATGTCTTTACTCATTACAATTATGTGTTTCTTTATCAACTTATCACAAAAACAATAACAATAAGCCTACAAGAATGTTATGAGTTAAAAAAAGGGTTTCCCCATGACCATATCAATGAAAGATGTCATATTAATAATTATTCAACATAAATTAGAATATTTCCCAGTAAACTAAATTTAATTTTATAAAATTTTGTTCTCTAAAAGGATTTTTTCAAGTATGCTAGCTCTCCGCGGGCCGGACAAAATCTGTCCCGGCCGGATGTGGCCCTCGGGCGTAGTTTGAGACCCTGGTCTGCTAAAAAAAATGTTTAACAATCGGCCCCAAAAAAAAAATTTGGATCTTTTTTTTGGTAACATTTTCCATTAGTGTATTTTAACCCCTTTCAACATACTATTTTATATTTGTGTTTGGCTTATCACATAGATTTATCAAAAAAAAAATCCTTTTCTGATAAGGTATAAATTAGATTTTCGATGCAAAGCTCGGTACTTAAATTCCAATTGGAAAGACTCGTTAAGACAAATTTGCATTTTTATGGTCTGCGCACTTGTACTCTAAGCTAATTAAAACACATTTAAGTGTAACTTCGAGAAAACAAGACGAAATAAATCCTAAATTAACGTATTTCCATTTAATTTATTCATTAGATTCCTTTTTAGTCGTAAAAATACGGGTCGATTGTGGCCCGCTCATTGATTCTATAAAAAAAATATTTATAAATAAAATAAAATAAATAAGAAATACAATACCAAACATGGGCGCATGACATTTGGGAAGCATGTTTATTCGTTTCAAGGCTTCCTTACAACAATATTTGTATTATTTGCTATTTTGCGCAAGGGTTGCAATCTGCCACCCTTAATGGTTTTTTCATTGTATTTTATATTTCTTATTTGTATTGGTGACTTCGTATTGCAAATATGTATTAAATTTTTTCACTAGAACACGGCACAATCCACGAACAAATTTCACAGGATCAAAAAGTTTTTAATTAAGTAAGCCCTTTACAAACCATTTCTTAAATTTCAAATTTTCAATCCCAGAAAAAGATACAGTGAAAAAAATATTAAGGCTTACAGATTTCAGCCCCTTTCCAGAGGAGCAGATGATTACAAATATTGTTGTAAAAAACCTTGGAAAATATAAACATCTGTCCCGAATTTTACCCGTCTATTTTTATCCACATTTATTAAATAAAATAATATTTTTTTCATAAATCTTTGCCGCCCTGTAGTTCAAAAGTTAGGAAATTTGGAACATATGTTTATTTTGTTTATTGGAACTTTTTTTCGTATTTTTAGCCAAGGAGTTCCTCTGTAAAATATTTTGCAATATCAAAGAAACACCCTATATATCATTTAAAAATTTTAAAAAATATATTTTACTGCTATAAGATTTTTAGGATTATATATTAATAAAAAACTAATTTTAATAAACATAGAATATCTTCGAAATTATCTATCACCTTTAATACAAATTTGGTTCAAAATTCGGAATAATATATAAAATTTTTAAAAAATACTTTTTATTATAGTTTAGTACACTCAAAATTGCAATATTTATTTCAATATAGGATACAGCAACCTTATAAATATTAACACCTTTAAAAAAACTTTAAAATAAAAATAATAAATTTATTTATAAATTACCATATCTTAAGCCAACAATCAATTTGTATAAACCAAATAATTATTTTAATAATAATCATATATACGAATTAAAAACATGTACATTCATTCATTTCCTAAAATTAAAAAATTTAAAATTATATATAAAAATATTTATAACTTACATTGGCATAATAATACTAATCTATCAATAAGAATTAAAAAAAAATAAAAAAGCACTGTTTTTTTTTTAGTTAGGTTTTATGGCACTGGTTTAACCAACTAGCCAGATCACTGTGTAAAATACATATAAAAAAATATTTAAAATATATTTGACTGTTTTATCTGTTCTTTTTGAAAGCCGTCCACTTTTTCGGGCGAGACGGGCCCAACCCCCACCTAATATCCCCCAGTCCGAAATGGGCAACGCCGTAAAACAAAAAAAAAGAATATCTTTGGATCTTACGGAAAGATCGGTTCCCTTAATAATAAACTTACAATTAAAATTGGGTAATCATGACAGACATCCTCTAATTGATAAAAAAAAAAAATACCATATTACCAGCCGACAAAAAAAATATTTGTTCAGTAAATTTTAACTTGTAGGTGAAAACGTCAATAAAGACCTTTTTTAAAAAAACATTAACATGTATTAGGATGTATGTTGTCGAAAAATAATGAAAAACAGCCGCCCGGGCCCACTGGAATTTTTATTCAAAAGACCTCCCGGGTTTTTTTAAAGCAAACACCTATCCATCGGTTAAAGATTTACCCTTTTAATGCATTCCCGAAAACAAAATTTTCATTTATTACCAAAATTAGTTATAAAATTAAAATATAATTTTTTAAAAATGGGGTTTTCCCAAACTTTTTAAAAATATTGGTTTTTAAAAGTTTTAAAGACAATGTTATGGTTTCAATAACACTAAAATCTTGAACTCCATTTCTTTATTTGTTAATTGATACACAACTTTCGGTTAGTGATGTATCTCCAACCGTTTTCAAGTGATAACTAAAACTATTTTTGGCTGACCTTATATACTATCCGTTGATCCCCCGAAGCTTGACCGACTTGTCACGGTTCAGCAACAGCAAGATATTAAGTCTACACAAAGGTTTGCTAAATACATTTTGATTGTTTGCTTAAATTACAGCTTTCTGGTGTAAATGTTGTCCAGTGGGGGGTTTTAGGAGTTTTTTGTTTTTTACCCAAAAAAGGTATATATATATATATATATATATATATAAAATATAATAATATATATATATATATAATATATATATATATATATATATATATATATATATATATATATATATATATATATATATATATATATATATATATATATATATATATATATATATATATATATATATATATATATATATATATATATATATATATATACTCAGTATAAAAGAAAACCTACCCACTACTAGTCAATTTACCCCATAGTATCCTCTAGCAAAAAGCGAAGTCATATTACTCTATTTAACCGCGCGGTGACCACAACAGAAAAGGAATCTCTGCAAGCCAGAAATAAGTAATATAACTAGGGATTCAAGCAAAACGGCTCCCCAGTGAGAGTTGGTTAAAGAAACAATCGATAAATATCAAGAGAGACAAAGAATTAAAAACCCGGGATAGAAAAGGACCAAACATTTATGACTATTCCGTATATTGGAGACTTCAGAAAGATCCGCAGAATAGCGAATAGATATAACATTAAAACAGCATTTAAATCCCAAACCACTCTAAGAATTATTCTAACTAAGACAAGACCGGACAATAATTTTCAAAAATGACTGTATCTACCAAAAACCTTTAATGTGGTAGTATCATCAGGGAAAAAAAAGAATCTAGAAGTTGGGGGTTAAAGAAAACAAAAACATACGGAACGAGGTGGGAAAAGTCGAAATCAGGGATTTTCCGAACACGCATGGTCAAAACAACACCGTATCAATGGTCGGAAGCAAAATCATTCATAAAGAAACCGACTGGAAGAAAAGAAAGTTTAAAAAGCTGAATAATTGCAAACAATCAAAATGTATTTAGCAAACCTAATTTTAGACATTCCGTATATCTGGCTGCCGTTGCTGAACCGGTGACGTCGGTCAAGCTTCGGTGGGCAACGGATGTTAAATTTAAACAAAATTTTTAACAATAGTTTTAGTTATCACTTGAAAACGGTTGGAGATCATTTTAACCGAAACGTTGTTATCAATTAACAAATAAAGACAATGGACAAGATTTTAGTGTTATATTTAAGGCATGTTGCACTTTCCAGAAGAATAATATTTGGCGGTGAACTCAATATAAAAAAAAAATTAAAAAATTTATAAATTATTGTTAATATTATGCCTCAGTAAACGAAGGGACCCAAGGACAACGGAATTTTGCATTTTCATTGCCCATTGTTCGGGTGTCTGTTGACATGCTAGAATACACTTCAGCTTCCTCAACACATAATCCTCTGGTTAACATTTAAATCCGACTAATTGATCTGTCTGTTTTTTATTTTTTAATTTTCTTAAATATGTAACTTAAAGAATAGATATAAAAAATTTCGAAATGCCTTAAAAATATTTAATAAAAAAATGTCTCTTTTAAAAAAAACTTTAGGGTTAGTAGAGGACTGCTGCTCTTCAGTCAGACCTCGACTATCTTATTTAGAAATCGTTCAAGGAAAATCACGAAATTGTTTATAGTGCCTTAAGAACCTACCCAAAATTGTTTACTGGATCTCCTTCTATATTATTTTACTAAAAAATATCAGTCTCAGTCCATCATTTGATTGGGTAAAACTGGCCTATTGTTTTGCTTTATAAAACAGGGTTATTCGACCAATGTCCCTCTTTTATTGTGGTTTTCTTTATTTCATTTAAAATACTTATTATTTTAATAACATAGCGTTACCTTAGCTGATTCTTTCTCTATAGAATTTAAATTTGCAATTCAATGGGGGCTTAGTTTTAAATGTTACAGATCAGTAAATTGATTGTGTAAACTGAATAATTGTTGATTTCACGCCGAGGTAATTCAAACTTTTATAAAATTGGTCACACGTTACATAATCGGACATTGGCACTTTAAAACTTTTGGTGGATTTATTAAAATTTATTTATAAATAACTTCCGCATTTTTCACTATTAAAAAATGGGCCGCTGAGTTCATAGGTTAGGTTTAAAAGTAGGTTTAAAGTGAGTATAACACCCTTCCACCGCGACCGATCCGGTCTATTGTGGCTCATAGGTAGTCGTATCAGCAAAGAAGATCATCGAAAAATCCAACAACTCCAAAAATTATTCAAAAAATACATGGTAATAATATGGTTAATATTAGCATCCTAAAGTAAAACTAGACCAAATTCTACACACAATTTTGATTCCCTCTTTTTTAACTTGGCAAGTTTTTTACTGATCGACTACATGTTTCACCCTTATTGGGAATGATCACATTCGCCGTAGGCCAAGACACGACTGACGACGGGTCACCAAGAGAATAAATCAAACTTTTGTAAAAACAAAGTGAGATTCAAACGACTCTGGCGCCATCTAAGAGACTAAGTCAAATGCAACCGTAAAGCATTTACAAAAAAAGGGTTAAAAGTTCTTGATTTTAAAACTTTTTTGTATATATATATATATATATTTTATTATATATATATATATATTTATAATAATATATATATATATATATATATATATATATATAATTTTATTTTATTAAATAATAAATTTATATATAAATTTAATTTTTTTGCCGGGTTATCAGGCCTGGATTTATTAATTTACCAAATTTACCCTAAATTTTTCAAATTAAATTAAAAAATTTTGATTATTGTGTTTAATATATCAGAAGTGTTTTTTCTTTTTTTTCCAGTTGGACAAAGAAAAGAAAAATTTATTAATTTAGACACCCCAATCAGACCCTGTTAAAGGTTTAGTACATTTGAAATATAATAAATTACATATAAATCTTTAAAAATTAAATTAAAAATCTGATAAAAAACCCGGAGATTCCCCATGGCCCCATAAAATTTTATTGGGGAAAATCATGCCCTTAAAATTGTTTTGTAATATTCTCTGGTAAATTAAAAACTTTTCAATAAATATTTTTCTAAAAATTTAAATTTTTGGAAGAAATGATTCAAAAGTGGAGGTTAAATAATTGGACAAAGTATGATATGCTTCCTAATTTATTTATTCTTAATTTGGAATATTTTTTTTCCCCATTTCTCTTAGATGGGAAGGGTTTCTTGTGTTGTATAGTTTATTTATTGTCTTTTTTTGTAAACAATGTAAAATATATATAAAAAAAGGAGTAACTATATTTAATTCCATAAAAGTCCCCCAAAACGCCCTTGGAAAATCTATCCCTATGAAAATTTGAATTAAAAAAAATAACAAACCAATTTTTTAAATAATTTTTTTTCCCCACAAAAAGTCGTTTTTTTAAAAATTGTAATTACTTTTTCATTTTTGCATGCTAAAAAACCAAAATTTTTTTAGACATCATTTAAACAATGGGGGTTTGCTCATATTTTAGAAGCTTTATCCCCAATTTTCTTTTTAAAATTGTTAAAGGACAATATTTAATTTCTCGGATAAAGGAACGTTAACATTTTCCCTTCTCCACAACTCATTCGTTCTTTTCCGCATTTAACTCAAAAGTTTATCATTCCCTAGGTAATTAAATTCCAAAACAGTTAAAGACAATTTGTCATTAACGCTTCTTTGTTAACCCGGTAATGGGCTTAGGGGATGAACATGATAAAAATTTCATCAAGAACGGTTTTTTTTTACATTACTACCCTTTAAATTTTAAAAATAACTAGACTTCGGGGTGTTTTTTTTAAACAGTTGTTATTGCTCGGAATTTCTTTTATTGTCTGGAGGGGCGGTTTAATTTTTAAAATAAATATAGTTTAATTGCTTTGGGCGCTTCGTTTAAAATTTAAAAATTTAAAAACATGTTTTCTGATTTTCTCGTGGGGTTAGGGGTTCAACTGTTGGTATGAAAAATTATCTATTGAAAGAAATTTATTTAAATTTCACTAAAAACAAAATGCCTTCCGGTTTTGTATAAATCTGTCAACGTTTTCGACAAATTAAATTGTTTTTTTTTATTATAAAAGTAAGAAAGTTTAGAAATCAAATAAAAAAAAATTTACAGTTTTGGAAACTTGGTTGATTTCCATTCTGACACTGGGTAATTATTGACGACTATCTTATCAATACACCATTCACTAAAAACATTTCCATACACTACTCCATAAAGCCTGTTTTTTTTTAGTTCTTTTCAATCACTTTAATTCACTTTGCCCTGAGGACATTTAAGGTAGCTCTTCTGGCTAAGAAAATGTACACTTTCATTTCAAACCTTAAAACAATTTGAATAATTACAGGAATACAATGTGCTAGTCAAGAGCATTCTTGAACTAACACTGAGAAAGTAGTACTACCATGGAAAACTAAGAGAACATTCCAGCGCTTTACTTTAAAATTATTTAAGAGACTTTCAGACAATGGTTTACTGACAAGACCGTCACCCCCTAAATTGAATCTTCTGACGCACGCTGGTCAAGCTTCCTCGTTCTTTCCTCTCCGGGACGGTGTCATGAAGTAACGAATAGTGTTTCCTAATCAATGGAATAGAAGTGTGTTCAATCGGTTTTACAGGAAAAGTTACAGGTATTCAGTTGTAATCTGATGCCAAATGGCACCATCTTACGGAATTACGATCAAATGTTTTGGCCGTAAACTGGAAACATTTACATGACAGCCTTTGGTCGGTGTTAGAAAGGTTAAGGGGGTGAGTGAGGGAGTGGGTTTAATGTTTGAGGATGTCAAAGCAACTCTAGTTACTGTGTGGATGGCTAATACTTTGACCTGGCATTAAATACTTCGATAATGCAATTGACTAGTAAATGATCAATGTCTCTAAACATACGGGCGTGGTGCCGAAGTGTTTGGGGAGGTTATAGGGTTTCGTAGGCGATGGGGACTTTTAATCAGTGTGTTTAAAAAAAAACTAACGGTTGCAATATTTTAAAAATTACACTTGGAACCTCATTTAGCAAGTTCTTGCGAGTGTTTAAGAAAAAAGAAGAATGAAACATTAATATTAGGCATATGATCCCAGTCTTGGATTTAAGACTTACATGAACTTTAACCCAGCAATCACGCAAACTAGCTTTATAAAAAAAAAAAAAATGATGGTTCTTAAATCCTTAATATTAGTTGACATTGTTTTTAATTGAATATATATATATATATATATATATATATATATATATATATATATATATATATATATATACATATATATATATATATATATATATATATATATATATATATATATATATATATATATTTATATATATATATATATATATATATACATATATATATATATATATATATATATATATATATATATATATATATATATATATACATATATATATACTCTCAGGGGTTATCCAAATTAAGAAATTATCCACCATTAGTAACTTTGTTATTAGTGAAAATAAATGTTGTTTAATTAACAACCAGTAGCATTTTTAGCATGGTAAAAGAGAAATAGAAAAAAACAATTGAGAAACGTATTTTTGGAGTTTTCATTAAAATAACATTTTTAAATGGAAACCCTATATTACATGTTTTCTGTTCAAAACATCAAATTACAGACAAAGAGTTTATAATATTTTTCTTAAAATTCAAAAAATAAAATTCAATAACGATAAATATTTTTAATTATTTGCAGTATTAAAATATTAAAGAACTGTTTCATAAAAAATACATGGCCTTCGCGATTTGACAACATTAAAGATAAGCAACAAATTACTAAACCTGGACATCTCATGACTAGAGAAGGCACAGAAGAAACAATAGTAAAATCAAATAATGTTAAACATTAGTGTATTTGTCAAATAACATTTATAGCTTTATTATGTCAGTCATTAATTTAAAGAAAAATGTTCTCTCATGAAGCAAAAGTGTGATATGTTAGAACGCTATTTAGTGTGCAGAAAGAAGTTATAATCCGTTCCAGTTTCAACGTTTGTTGCAGTATAATTAGTTCAAAAATTTTCGATCCGTTCTTTTGTAGAGGCACTAGCAGTTGAGAATATGGCAGTTATGACCGAGAAATTCTGAATAGTTTCTTAGACCAATTCGATCTTATAAGTAGACATTATCTGCATTTTTCTACAAGATGGCGCACGCCTGCCCACAACTCCAGAGGTACTTATTATTTTCCTAAAATGCTCTTACTTTAATGATCGATGGATGGACCAATGGCCAATCAGTGGCCTTCACATCTGGATCTAGCCCCATGATTGCTTCTTGTGGGTTATAAAGAACAAATTTACAGCGGTACGATAACGTCGACGCTTTAAAGTACAGTTGAAAAAAGATGCTTCGATTGGATGTTGGACCATACTTAAGACAGTTCGAGCAGTTTGAAACGTACCCAAAAAAAAAATGTTTTGAGCAGGTGGTCTTTTCGAGCATCTTTAAAAATTTTATTATTTTATTTTCATGAGATTATGATTTGATGTTGAAAATAAAGTTTGTCGATACAATTCATTATTTTAGATTGAGAATATGCTTCAACAATTTGTAACTTCTGGGAAAGATGTCTCAACTTTTTGTTGAATTTGATGTAACTGAAAAAATACTCAATATCCCAGAGAGTTCATAAAAATGTTCTTTTACTAGAAAAAAATCATAGTAACGATTCTCAATTGTTTTTTTTATTTCTCATTTTATAACGTTAAAGAAATACTACTAGTTGTAATTTAAACAACTTTATTATTTTATAATAACAAAAGTTACCAATGGAAAAAGAATATACTAAATTTAAGCATAAAAATATTAGTTTAAAGTTATCTTGTTTTACTTATCCCCAAGACTATATCGTTTTAATTTGAGAATTTAAAATCTTCATTTTAATTTATTTAAATTAAATATACACATCATTATTGTATATGAAGAATTTATTTTGTACATGCAATTGAATCACTTTGCAGTCTTACTATAAAGTTTGAATGAAGAATTCATAGTGAAGCATAATGATCAGAAGAGTTTCTTTAGAAATAAATATATGATTTTGTTATAGTAGGGTCTGCAGATCTAAAAAAGTTAATTCAAATGTTAGTATGTTTAAAATATAAAATATATACTTCCAAATCTGAGCCTACAATTTAGCCATTTCTAGAATATGATATACTCAATTAATCTTAATTTGTTTTATTATAACAAATCTTTGGTATATTGGTTTTGTTTTATTTGTTGTCTTGTAATATTAAAATAAATATAAACTATTTAATTTAATAATTTTAACATGTTCGGTTTAATTTGCTGACATTTTAGAACTGAAGAAGTATGTACGGGGTGTAACAAATTCGAGTGTATCCATGGGGATTTTGGAAACCATGGAATGCAGAAGTCAAAGTTCGTCAAAGGCAAAGAGTTGCATTTACCGCAACAAAATGTGGTTAAGTATTATCAGATTTTCGAATAGTTCCAAGATATACAGGAAAACCAAATTTTAGAAAAGTGTATTTTATTTTCAACTATTTTATTAATGATTTTAGAGTCAATAACGTTACATAGTACGCTGTTCACTAATATTATTTTTGGTTTCCTTAGTTCGTTTGCTGACGAACTTCATCAGCTTTATTTATTCTTGTGTACGCCATAACTATGGATCTCTTTCTATCTGTTCTTTTTGGGCTAAGTACCAGACCACAAATCTGATATGCCAAGTGTGATACATCGTTGAATAGATCATTCAATAAGAAACTCAAAACTAAAAAAATCCTAATACTGGCGGCTCCACAAAAAAATAAAGTTAATGATAGATGCTCTATAAAATTAAATGACGAATGGCAAATCCAAAAACACTGTGTTGCATGATAAAGTAGCTGTAAATGTGTTATTAATTTTAAAATCAGTTAATAAATAGATTAGAAAAAAGATATTTAATTTTATTTTTATTTATCTACAGAATATTTTGGAAAAAATCACACATTTAAACGGCATTTCTATAGAGCAATCAAATCTTGCAACTACTATAGGTAACCAAGCCTCATCATCTTACGGTTTTAAGATCCCCGTGCATACCTCAGATTTGTTACACCTAACATAATACATTTTAGAGGCTGCTGCTGCAATAACTGGGCAATTCTTTTTAACGTATCCGGATTTTTCCGTATTCAGTCAATTTAGTAAAATAATATTTGTATATGACCTCAACACTGTTGGCCTAAGAAACAACGTTACTTTCATTAAAATTGAAATACGAAAAATATACAGTTACTTTAAAAATGATATAAAAATCCATTATTATTGATTTAGCTAACGACTAATGTAGGTATACAATTTTTAGAAGTTTTTTCGCTGTGTTAAAAAAGTCCATTATAATTATAACAGGTTTATGACAACTACAAAAAAACAACAATTAAAAATCTTAACGTTTATTAAAAAATATTTTGCTGAAGCTTTTTAAAATCTGTTAAATAACAAAATATAATTTTCATTATAGAAGAATTAACTTTAAGTTCTACTTTCTTGGAAAAGCAGTCTTGTTCTCAACATTACGAAATAAAAGAGTATCAGTTCGCTCTTTTCTTTAAACAGTCATTCGAGGCCCAACCAACGGGATTAGTTTTTAAGAAGGCCTTGGACAACTCTGGCAACTGGTCTTCTCTGACATTTTCAAAAATAAAATAAACATTCAAAATGCTAAAATTAAAATATTAAGCAACACATTTTTCTGTAATAAGTAAATAGGTGGGTACATCAGATTTCTATACCAACATACAGATAAATAAAAATAAAATATAAATAAAATGCATGTTAAAATTTAATTTAAAGTAAATTAACTCCTATACATACGTACAGGGCGACAAACCACAAGTACAAAGTGTTATAATACAATTAATTCAAAAACTGTTTCTCAAATCATTACTTTTTACGTTTTCCTAGGTACTCCTAAACATTTAACTAAAAAGGTAAAGATAATCAGGCTTATACAATATATCAGAAAGCAAGATGCATAATATGTATTATTATTATAAATTTTATTTGTAAAAAATTTTTTCAAACAGGTGCAGTTTGGGGTACCTGCAATTTCTACAGAGTCAAAGTTTTAAAATAATATACTTAACTAAAAGCAGTTTGTTTAGAATAGCTTTAGTCAATTCATTACCCATATTCTAGTTTGGCAAGTTTTAAAAAATGTAACACTTAACACTCAATTCTATTTAAGATTTTTGAATAGTTAAATAAAAAAAAATATTTTAAAAATAATGTAAAAATATACAATTTATTAGACATGTAGGTAGGTATATGTATATATTGTTTGTTAAGGTATACCTACTAGATTTTATCTTATCTGTACTCATATTCTGTAGCCTGGGCTAATAATGGTTTATACAATGTACTTAGTAGTTTTTAGTCAGTTAATATCTAACATTTTATATAAACATGTTTAGTTGTAAAACAAGCGTACTCCTATCAGGTAAAGACATTTAAAATAAAAATGCCTGCTGTTTTGGTGACAATTGAGATTTATCAGCCCTTGGTTTTTTGGACAACAGTTTTATATAAAACAATGGTTGACCACCTGGGCTTGAATAACACTATCACATCCCCACTGTTGTAAAATGTCTTCAACTCCATTATTTAATCAGTACAAACTTACCCAAAACAAAAATACGTGCAGCAGGACTAGAACAGTCGATTAATTTCGCTATACCCTTCACCTTGATCTATAATCACAAAGAATGACCCGGCAAACCGTACCGCCAATTTCCGGTGCCAATCAGGAATACATCGTGGTGGACTTTCTAGAAATGAAATTTCAATTTCAAAAATTTTATATTTAAGATTATATTGCAAATATATTCTCAAATTGAACAATCCAAATGTTTCAAATTAGTTTCTTTTGGACATTCTTTAAATGATATATCATTTTAATTATAAATGACCAGTTTTTATTTTAAAAAGTAACTGAAATTCAAAAATTAAAAATTCTATATATTCTTTAATGAAGACAAAAAGTTCAAACCAAAATCATGAAAGTCTTAGCTTTAGACTGTATTTTTAAATTGAAAATATATTCTGAGGATATGAAATAATTTAATTAATCATTTTGAAATACTTCTTTTAAGGTGGCTTTCTTCAAATAGAATCGTAATCTCAGTTTAAATGAAATATAAACAAAAGTAACTCTAAAATACTCTATTTGATAACTATTATTTTTTTCTGTGTGAATTATGGTTACTTAAATTTGGATAACCCTGTATATATATATATATATATATATATATATATATATATATATATATATATATATATATATATATATATATATATATATATATATATATATATATATATATATATATATTATATATATATGATTAAAAATCAATTTTACGCAGGGCACATTTAAATTCATTTTGCTCGGTTAAAATAAAACTTTTACATTTTCCATTACAAAATAATTTATTACTCATTGGCAAAGAAAAATAAATCAGCTTTTTTTTATCAAATATCTATCTTACTAGAAACAGATATACAAGAGATAAATAGTGGCAATTAGAAACAGAAAAATCATTAACCAACATCGCTAACTAACTTGTCCGTTTACTAAATTATACAATTTGATCTAAATGAGCATGGATAATTTACCATCTCTGTTTATCACATGTGTAGTAGATACGGGGGACATTCAAAAAGCCAAGTGTCAAATATATAATATATCTTTTTTATTATTCATCCTATCAAAAATACTTATATTACTTTTTATATACTCAATTTAGGAAGCTATATTTTTTGTTCCCTAAAATTTTTTTGTATCATTTATAGTTTTTGAGATATTAACGATTATTTTTAAAATTAAAAACGCCAATATCTCAAAAACTATAAATTAAAAAACTTTACCTGATGTAATTATGTTTTTATACTACAAGACCTTTAATTTTTATTTAGAAGAATTCAAAGAGCGAGTTTTTTGTATAGCTCAGGAGCACATTTTTTAGACGATGCTGAGTATGCCATCCAGCCCAGATGATTTTTAGTATTAGAGAAGATATAATAGCGCTTGATTTGTGACTGAATATTTTTAAAGGACCAAAAAGCTTTACTATCATTCGAGCAAGAGGCTTTATCTTTTATCCGATTGTTAAAATGGTCTTTTGCTTCTGAGATGGTCTGATTATACTGATTTCTTGCTTCAATGCTAGCATGTCGATTTTCGAGACTGGGGTTTGAATAAAATTTTTTTGGGCTTTGTCACAGATTTAGCAAAGACGGTTTGTGATTTGAAGTTATGGGAAGTTATCTTTTAAGTGTGGGGAATGTAGGTCTCAATGCCTAGTTGAATTTTTCGGAAATTTTTTTTATATATATATATATATATATATATATATATATATAATATATATATATATATATATATATATATATATATATTATTATATAATATTAATATATATATATATATATATATATATATATATAATAATATATATATATATATATATATATATATATATATATATATATATATATATATATATATATATATATATATATATATATATATATATATATATATATATATATATATATATATATATATATATATATATATATATATATATATATATCGGAAGGATCGTGAGTAGAAAAGCAGGTGGAATACCAAGGAAATCTCTTAGACCATCCCAGTCGGCGGAGTAGTAGTGCCAGACGGTTAAAGAGTATGGTACGGTGACCAAACCATGATCAGGGCGACCAAGGCGAGCAGTTACTAATGCTTGGTAAAGTTAGGGGGTGGAAGTAAAAAAAGAGATCTAGAAGGTTAGAATTATGGGTGAGATCCTAGAAAAGTAG
This sequence comes from Listronotus oregonensis, assembly GCA_019359885.1. Classification (NCBI taxonomy): domain Eukaryota; kingdom Metazoa; phylum Arthropoda; class Insecta; order Coleoptera; family Curculionidae; genus Listronotus; species Listronotus oregonensis. Next base: position 7,133 of record JAHBCN010011182.1, on the reverse strand, counting down.
GTAGGTTCAATAATTAAATTGGTGAGCGAGTTGCTAATTGCGAAATTTTCGGCTACTCTGTCTTGTGTATCAATTTTTGTAGAATAGCCAGCCTTATTATGAACATTAAAATCCCCGAGGACAATTTCTTCAGCCAATTAACAAGTTTTAACAGTTCTGCTGTGAGGGATGTAATTACCTCTCTACCCCTCTCCCTTACCTACGCTTGAAAAACCATAAGGTATAAATAAAACTTTTTAATATCCCCTGTATGCAGCACGTCATTTATAATCACGTATTTTCTAGTCCAATATAAATTACAAAACGGACAGAACTATTTAAACAGAAAATCCAAATCTCGTTTCGAACACGACGTCATTTTTCAACTTTCACTGGAGCCGCTCACTTTGTTGCTCGCTTTTGTAATAATTAAACCGCGTTTTAGCGCCTTTACGAGCCGGGAACTATTTTAACTACTTTAAATTGTTTTTAAGATTAAGTAACATACAGAAACGTGTTCGTGTTAAAATAGTACAACAAAACAGAATATACTACGGCCGAGTGATGATCGCGTTGTTAAATTTAGCAATGGACTTAGCAGTTTAGAATGTTTAACAAAACGTAATTGTCAGTGTTATTCAATGATTTTAGTAGGCAACCTGTCAAAATCTGACATTTTGTTAAACATTTTAAACCGTTGTTAACTTTGCAATTGTTACCTGTTTCTAATGTTTTTTTAATTAGCTATCCAGTGATGCCACTTACAGGGTGGATCAAAAACTTCCAAAATCCAGAAATCCATTATTTTTGTGCTACACTGTAAGAAGTGGCATCAAAAATTGCTCCTTAAAACTAAGATATAAATGTAAAAGTAATGATTCAATAAAAAATATATTTGTCATGTCATATATGAATACTTTTTATATAAATGGATTTTAAATTTCACTTTAGACGGAAAAGTCAAAACAATGACAAAAGTATAATGATGACGTCATTTTGGTCAAGACCGAAAATGACAGTTCAAGAATTGCCAGCATAATATACAGGAAGGCGATTTTTTTTTATTTTTGCATAATTTTTTATTTTAGGTTAAAAGCTAAAAATAAGAAAGTCTTCTTGAGTGGTAGTGAATTCTTTGAAAAATTCTAAAATAGAAAATAATTTTACATTTTACGCCTTTTTTTCTATAATTTTTGTATTAAGTTTTTCACCATTATAAACGGTTTCGGAGATATCAAGCTTTGTCGCACTATCGAGCCACCTTGTATATGCAGAATGTTTATAAAGTATTTGTACAAACTTTGTACGGCAAATGTTTGACTAATTTGAAAATTAAAAGTTTATTTGAACTAAAAAGCTTTCTAAAAAACTTTTTTTAGTTCAAATCAGAAACTAATGTTTACATTGGTTTCTGATTTAAAAAAAGAATCATTTTCATGGAAATGTCACATCTGGTTGAAATTAAAAGTCTTTTTTCTGACTCGCACAGTACACAGTTTTGTATTTGCATTAATTTTATATGCTTATTCAAAGAAAATTTAAATAATTCTTATCACTAATGTTTCTATATGTCACTTAATGTACAAAAGCAGGTTGCGTCTCAATTTAATTAAAAATGAATAATTTAAATGTACATGTAAGGTTAAAATTGGTATATTTTAAAATTTTAAAGCAAAAAAATATAGTCTTTATCTTTATTTATTTTTAAGTATTAAAAACATATATTTTATTTAAGACTGCTTAGTTTAAATTATTACTACTAAAAAAAGCAAGACTAGCAAGACTCTTGCAGCAAGACCAAGACCAAGACCTTCTTTTGGCTTGCAAGACCGAGACCAAGACCAGACTTGCAAGACCAAGACCAAGACCAAGACTAGCCTGGTCTTGGTCTTGGTCTTGCTTTGCTCATCACTACCAAAGAGCCCGAATGAAATCAAGTTTTTTAAATTATAATATAACATGAATTGTTAAACAACATGAATCATTGTATTGGTTTAGTTATTTCTATCAATTTTTGGATTCCGGCTAGAGTACGAAGCCATCAAAGCCGAATTAGATCTCGGAATTTCGACTTAGATATCGGCATTCCAACTTATATCTCGGAACTTCGACTTATATCTGGGAATTTCGACTTATATCTCGAAATACCGACTTAAAAAATCTTGGAATTCCGACTTATATCTTGAAATTCCGACTTACAACTTGAAATAATTAACAAAACGTTTTGAATGCATGCTAAAGGCAAACAATGTCTTTACAACTACCTGATAATGTGCCTAAATAATTATCAAAACGTCTATTTCGTACTCGTCCAAATAAAGTACTGTTAATGTACTGTAAAGAATTAGCAAAACGTTTTTGTATACTATGTACTTCTGTATTATGTCTGTACCATTAAAATAACTTCTTAACCTAACTGTATTTTTACATTTTAATAATTTTAATAATACATTTTCAATAAGACTTTAAATTAATTAATCTTACAGGAATCATTTCTTTCTATCTAAAAGTTTACGATGTTTGTAACAACTATCAGCTTTTGACAACCGTTGTATTTACCTAATTTTGTATAGCTTACGTACGTATTTTTATCAGTTTTAAATCCTTATTTTACGTTACCCCTCCAACAGTAGTTTTTTAGTAAAGTTTTTATCAAGTTTGCAGATTCTTTTAAAAGTCATTTACATAACCTCGCATCTCGTCAAAGTAAGATACATTTTCTAAATCAAGTGGATTCATAGGGTATCTGTCATTTGACAGTTGATTTAAATAATATATTCATTAACCGATTGGAATGATTTAGCTTTATATTATTAGCCAATCTTTCAATTTTAACCATCATCGGGATCAATTTCCAATTTTAGTCGACAACTCCCGAGCGCTAGCCGATGAAAAAACCGTTTTCGTGCAGATTGATTTAAGACCTTAGGCTACTTATCCTAAAATTTACAGCTCATTTTTAAATTACGTGGTTTCTGAGATAGAATAGATGACATGTGCATATGTACCTTGATAGTAATGATAGTTCACATTAGAAACATTGATAATACTCTATCTCTCTCCAACCCATAGGATAATTCGAGATGCACCACAAGAACCACAATATCGGCCTTTATGACGTGTTTATAATTATTATTTGATTTTGAAATCATTTGTAAAATACAACAACCCCCTTAATCCTTTTGGTGAGTTTCATTTTTTCAACTCCTATACCAATCCCACAATGGTCGATTAACCTCGGGTTACCGTTCTCATTGCTAGTTGATGTCTCTCGCCTCAAATTCCAAGTTGTAAGTCGGAATTCCGATATCAAAGTCGAAATTCCGAGATCCAAGTCGAAATTTGTACTGAAAATAAAAATAAAAATTGGTGTGGCCCTTCTACAAGTTCAAAACAACGCGTTCTCCTCCTTCTTTCTCTTCCATGGGAGCCGTCTCGATTTACTGTACAGGAGGCAACGCAGCCTTCTTAAGTCTTGTTCGTTTTACAAGTCTGTATAACCCCGAGACTGGTTGGTTGATATATTTCTGTAGGCTTATTTTCGTTGCTTTATATTCGCACAAGATAGGGTAGTCTGATTCTTTCCCCTCGTCGTACATTCTGCAACTTGGGTCCCCATTGTAAGAGCCTATCTTGGGTAGGTGGCCTCTTAGGTTATCGTGCCCTGTTAGCAACCCTTTGTTAGAAATTGCCTTGCAAGCCACCAGATTTCAGCCCAGATCTGGTGGTGGAAAAAGAGCAGTTGCATGGAAAACGTCTTGTGAGTGTCTCAGATTCCTGGACACTCTGCAAAAGGTTTTGCATGAAATTGCCTTGTAATTGGCATTCCCATGTCAGCTTGGACGTTACCTTGGGGTTTACTAGTGCTCCTAGTGACGCCTGGCTGTCCTGCTTTTGCACAGTTGAGTAAAGCATATATTTTCGTTTAAAATACAGAACTGTGTGCTTCTAGTGAAATGGAGAATTGTAAATTCCTCATTTCACTGTTCACGCCCGCTCCAGTTCCCTGCTTTCGCCCTATTACGCCCTCATACAAAACCCTAGGTCCATCCAATTCGCCAAACTTAGCTCCGCTATTAAAATACGGAACTGTTTTGCCTTATAGCCATACAGTACTTTAATTCAGAAAAATAAACTAACCGAGACCAGCTCAATATCCCAAAGTTCAGTTGCCAATGCAGCGTCTAATTTGCGTCAAGGAAATTGCCGAGGCACAAAAATGGCGGACATCAACCGGTCATTTGCGATGAGCGCAACTAAAATTAGCATAAGATGCTGCGGCGGGCAGGCCGTCTGACCCGCGGCTCGGGAGTAGCAGGACGAAAGTAAAATGACCAAGACGTAGAAAAATGCAGATTGCTAGTTTCGAAGGATACTTTAATAACTTGGGATATTAGTACGAGATTGTACAGCGTAATTTGATTAAACGGTAGGTTAGTTGCTTGTAATTTTATGAAATAATAAACTCTTAAGGGTTATTTTATTGGACAAGTTTAAGAGTGATAAACCATTTTTAAATTGGTATAGAATTTAAAATAAATATATATCTTTTCTTTTTTTTTAGGAGAAAAGCCAAATAATTCTTTTTACTAAAATAATCTCAGAAAAATAAAATATTTTTTTAAACCCAGTGTGTTTTTATTAGGCTTATACACTTTGAAATTTTCTAAAAAATGGGACCACTTCGGTCCTGGTCTCGGGGTATAGCGAACTGAGCCTGCTCAGCCCTATTAAAGCCGGAGTCTTATGCGTCCGATTTCCGACCATCCGACGTACGAAAATTTTTTAAATTTTGTGTCGGAAAACTTGCATGTCTCATTGATCCGAATTTCGGATCCGATATCCAGTCAAAAGAAAAGAAAATACGAGCATTTTGAAGGTCAACCTGTGAAACTGCAATGAAAAAAAAAAGATAAATTAATAACCCAACGAAACTAAAATATTCTTTAATGGAAGAAGAAAAAGAGGTGTTTCTTTTTATAAGTTTTTTTTCTGAAATCAATTTTACAAAATTTATTAGAGCTTTATTTTACTTGTAAGCGCGCGTAATAAACAATCAAAAAACCTGTATAAGCAATAAAACATTTTCAGATGTGCTTTTTCGTCAAATGAAATTGAATACTCAATTAATAAAAAGACAGAATTTTAAAATCTCTTAGCACCAAATTAAAATTTATAGACTCACATATTTCCTATTATTTACTAAAATATTCCTTTACCATACCTCGAATGTCTTATTTGTTAAGATGTTCACCTTGTTGGAAATCTCCAGAATTACTTTGTAATTTTGATAATGTATTACAAAAGTTTAGTTCAAGACATAACAAATTGTGATATTAAATTAAATTCTTGGTTACAAAGCACTCTTCCAGTAAAATTTGGAGGTCTTGGAATAAGAGATACATCCACCCTGTCTATTTCTGCCTTTTTAGGTTCAATCAATGACGTGTCAGGTTTACTTTCCAAAATTTTACCTTCCTATATTCTTGCGACAGTAGATAATGATTTCAGCAATTGTTTTGTAAGATGGTTATCTGTTTGCAATCTTCAAAATCAACCACAAGAATTACCAAAAAAAAACAGAAAGATTTTGACTTTTTAATTTGCCAAGCTCGTCACAAATATATTACAAACATGTGCCAGACAAGTGAAGATAAGGCACGTCTACTTGCTCTTCAGGCCCCTGAAAGTAATGCTTGGATTAACGCACTTCCATCTTCGTCCTTGGGAAATTTGTTAGACAACAAAACATTCCATATTTCTATCGCTCTCAGACTTGGTCTGCCTGTGTGTGGAGAGCACACCTGCGTTTGCGGCGAAAATGCTGATATTTATGGCCTACATGGGTTAAGCTGCAAAAAAGCGCAGGGCGTTCTTCTAGACACAGTCAGATAAATGACATTATCAAAAGAGCTCTGATTTTAGCTGAAAATCCTTCTGTATTAGAGCCTCTTGGAGTTTGCAGAAGCGATGGAAAACGGGTAGATGGAATGACCTTAATTCCCTGGAAATATGGAAAACAATTACTTTGGGACGCTACTTGCAGCCATACACTTGCAAAATCCTATCTGGAAAAAACTTCTAATTTTGTAGGTGCGGCTGCTCGTATTGCCGAGAATAAAAACATCTGAAATATAAAGAGCCTTTAAGAACGCTTTATCTTCATTCCTTTTGCTGTTGAAACTTTTGGTCCTTTGGGTGATGAGGCTAAGGGTTTTATTAATGAAATTTGCAAAAAAATACAATGCAAAAAATCTCAAGTTTCATCATCCAAAGAATTGGTTTAGCTGTGCAACGGGTAATGCAGCATCGGTCCTAGGAACAATCCAGGAAGACCTAGGACTTGATGAAGTTTATAATGTTTAAATATAGATTAAGTTATTTATTTAATTTTAGAATATTGTTATTTGGTATTTATAAGATTATATATCTTATTTATTTACATGTAATAACGAATAAGATTTAATATGTTAAAAAATCAGAGTAATATTGTCAAAGTTAATAAAAAAATATATTTTTTATGTTTTTTTTTAATATACATTTTTTATGGGTCAAAAGTACCCAAATGTGAGATTTTTTTAAAATTCATATCTCCAAAAATATTAACTTTATCGTAAAATGTCATGAAATCTTTTTTATAAATAAAATAAAGAAAATGAAAAAAAAAAAAATCCGGGAAAAAAATAATAATTTCTTGCAATTGTTTAAACAATTTCGACTTAAACAATATGGCACCAGGTGGCGCCATGGCAACCTGGAGAAGCGTCAATCGTAAATGATTTGATCACAGTGATCGAATCGTTGATGAATATTGAACGATCGAATCCCGAATGCTCGCAGTGATCGAATCACTACCCGACTAAAAGACGGAAAGTAACGGAACGAATGAAGTTGTGGTTAGTTGTGGTTAGTCTTGTAGTTGTCTGGCTGGCGACTGGCTTGGCTTCGACCGCTCCGCTTGCAATCATTCGTTCGATGACTAATGTTGTTACCTATTATGAGAAACTTGTCGTTCATGCCAATCAATAACCAGTCCAGTGTGCCATGTGTCACCATATCGAAATATCGACCGATCGACCATCGCTGGGACGGAACGTTTGGTTTGGTACGCTTATAAAAATGATTGATTGAACATATTGTTATATTAACCAGTA